>JAXBDA010000373.1:0-90172 GCA_036023075.1 Gaultheria prostrata | reverse complement strand
GGGCCCGCTGCCCTTCTCTATCAATCGATCAAGTTTCCTGAGGCTATCTGAGACATCTTTTGGACCCTTCAACGATACAAGATTGTTGGTTGCTACCGCTAGTGACGATTCATCTGCCATATTTCTCTTTATGATATCCGTGAAAGCTTCAATGGCTTCTTGTGTGTGTCCCAAGAGCTGATGACAAAAGCCAACTTAGATAAAATGACAAATGAAAGTTGTTGAAAGAAGAGAGATAGTGTGTCAACTGTCAACATCAAACCTGCTGAACATGTGCCAACTGCACAGTTATGGGAGCCAATTCAGTCTCTATGTCATCATCAGCCAAATTCTCTTCCATTAGAGCCTCTTGACCAATTCTGTCACAGAGAGAAAAAAGATACATCTTCTTTAGTCTTCCCATATCTAAGGAGATTTCTGCTGCTTAAATAACAGCGAAACAGTAGGAATTTTCAATGAGAGAGAAACGGCCCCAACAAGCACTCACACGAGTTCAACTTAATCACTTGTAGGCCACAACTGAGATACTAATAAGTAGTTCTAAAACAAGTTAACACAAATATCAGGCTCTGGCCCATATCCCAAAGGTGACAGTATAATGTTTAAACCATCCTATGCCCATGTGGACATTATAATTCGAGCAAAATTACAAGGTTTAGAAAGCCCATTGAGCCACCAAAGCCCTCTCAAGCCATGCCAAGGCAAACCCACCAGATTTGATCATGGCAATTATAAATATTCATTGTGTGAAATGCAGCTGCGAGAACACCAGGATTGAACATTTGCTTTGCATTACTTCTTAGGGAAAGCAATGGGATGGCTATGCATTACACAAGAACAAGCAAAGTTTTCAATTGAGCTGTACAGTGTTGCCCAAGTCCATGAGCAATGCAGATTGCAGACTCATCATGCACATTAGCTTGGCATTACTTCTCGGGGAAAAACAATGGGAGGGTTCTGCAATACCCAAGAAGGACAAGGCAAAGTTTTCAATTGAGCTGTACAGTATTGACTCAGTCCATGAGCAATGCAGACTCAGACATCCAGATATCAACGTCATGCACCAGCCGGAGTACATCGGACATGCACTTTTCAATCAGAACTGATATAAGTAGAGTGAAGATGATGTCTAATTGGATATCTAAATGGAAGCAGACTTATCCTCAATAGCGCAACCATGGTTATTTTCGTCACACCTGAAGAAGTGTGGGCATTCTCAAAAAAAAAAAAAAAATCCTTTCACCACATTAGGGTGACAAACAAACTCTGCACAAACAACACAAAAGTAATGGTTATATGTGGATCCTAAATTAGACAACCGAACAAGTTATACAGTCAAAACACAGAACAATGATAGCTTAAAAGCAATCTACTGCCTTAAAATTCGTCTATTAGGTTATAAGATGCATATAAGTTCCTGGTAAAGGAATAATTCGTAAAGGAATTGTGGTTGACAGCACTTTATAGCATGAGAGACAGGGTTTGGAAGGCATATACTCTGCTCAATCGTTTTTGGTTATCACTATTGTGAAGACAGCACATATAAGTCCTTGAATCAAACAGAAACAATACCATGCGAACAGGATGACCAGAAACAGACGCATTTTCTTTACACAACAAGTAATTTCCAAGCAACAATGTTTTGAATACCCAGGTACAATCAGTGGCGACACCATCAAGGGAGTACAGGGGTCGGATGACCCCATGGGACCAAAATGCTTAGACTATCCCATAAATTTATACCCAATGGAATGTTTGTAAATGGCTTTGAACCCACTGAAAAATGGCATTGAACCCAGTGGCAAATTCGAAAGAATACAAAGTTTAACTATTATCCAAAAGGAACTTCCAAATACACATCTCAAACTATATATACCTACTACATGCAAAATATAAAATAAAAAAAAGGAATACCCACTACATGCATCACTAATCTTATACAACCGAAACTTTTGCACTATATCAAAAATAGGTGTATTGAGAAACTTTAAGATGCATTTAACACCACCTTTACGGGAAAATATGCCTTTTTGTTTTTGCAAAGTAGAACATGTGCATATATACATGCATGCACAAACATCAGAAATAAGGAATATATCGCAGGTATACATGTTTTACAGTGGCATGCTATTTTTTATGGTGTTTTCGTTCTTTCACTAATATTTTCCAAGTACTTTCAATTCTTCATCTTTAATACAAAAATGGTATCAGATCTTCAAAATTATGACACCACCGATAAAAATATCAGTAGCCTCAAAAACAGAAAGCGCTCCAATAAGCAGCAGTGAAAGTACTGCAATAAATCAGATTGGTAGTGTCCATAATATCATTATATAGGAAGCAAATTGCATGTCCAAATCAATTCTCATGAAAAAGTTAGTAGTGTCTATGGTCTATACTATCCTTAAGTAGTTAGGACTTAGGCCGCAAATTGCATATCCATATCAATTCTCATGCAAAACATTTTGGATTACCTTCGAGCTGACAGTAGGAGTTGCTCCGCATCAGAATACTTTTTCCTTTCAATCAATGAACAAGCAGTGTTGTACGCCAATTCAAAGCTACTTGTTGCTTTCACTCTGAGTGCCTCCATCATTCCTTGCACATCAGAAGCCCTCCCAGCAGAAACCAAACCAGCAACAAGATTTATCTCCAAGGACTCTATCTTGGATTTCTGAAGCTTTTGATAAATGTCCAAAGAAGCATCCATTTTTCCCATACGGAAAAGAATCTGAGATTGCAATAGCATGACTGCAGAGTTTCCCTCTTGGCCTTTCAAAGCTTCTAAAGCTTCGTTTAACTTGTTTTGTCTGTATAAGCAGTATGCCTATTGAGAAACGACAAAAGATAGCAAAGCAATAAATCAATAACAGTTTACTAAAGCCTGTAACAGAAACAAACACACAGGTGTAAAAAAAAATAACACTAAGATTTTGAGGAGAAATCCCCAGCTCATATACAAGTACTTATACCTAGATGCTCAGAGGAGTGAACCATGATACGGATGTAAATTTCCCCTTTAACAATTAAATCTCCTTAAATGGTGACGATTAAGCAATCCTACGAAGTCTATCAAAATAAGCCGATATCAGAAAAAGTCCCAACTAAGCCAAAAATGAAATATACAAATCATTGACAATTTAAGTCTATGCACCAGTATCTCTATTTCCTCGAAAACATGGTGATTTTCTTTCCTTCCAAACCCACTACATCAAGCCTGCAACCGTGGCTGACACAAAAGAATAATTGATGCCAGCAAAACCCACCAAACAACAAGAATAAAAAAGAAAACATACTCCATAAATCATTGGCCGCATCAAAATGTACTAAAAGCAGGTCCACCAAATTGTTCTGATTTGCTTTCTACACAAACAACACCAATTTGGGACTGTCCTTTTCGTTTTAACCAAATTATCTAAGGAATGAGTCTAACTCAGGTTCATATGATCCCCGCCTTCAACATATTCTTGCAGTGTTCTCCTCTCCCTCCACCAAGAAAGCCATAGAATGATTAAAAAGCCATCTATTGCCTCCCCACAACATCCTATCAGAAGCATCTCGAGAAGCTTTCATAGGTTACCCTACCCATCTGTTTGCAGACGAATTCTTCACTTTTTCATGGGCCATACTTCAATTTTCCATTTGATAGTAGCCATTGTACTATGTTGCATTTTTCAGGTTGCACTCCAAGTCTCCAATTCAACACTATATCTTTTCAACTTTAAAGGTAAACCGCATATTTCATTTTACCTTTCGACAAAGATGAAAATGGTAAATCAGTAGATACTAAAATGTATTGAGGTATGATCGGTTCATTGCTTTATCTTACTGCTAGTAAACCCGATATTATGTTTAGTGTTAGCTTATATGCTCGTTTTCAATCTAACCCAAAGGAGTCACATTTAGTAACTGTCAAATGTATTTTTAGATATCTTGCGGGAACTCCTAATTTGGGGTTATTTTATCCAAGAAATACTTCTTTTGACTTAATTGATTTTTCTGATGCCGATAGTAAAATTGATCGTAAGAGCACTAGTGGCACTTGTCAATTTCTTGTAAACCCATTGGTATCTTGGTTTAGTAAGAAGCAAAATTCAGTTGCTTTATCAACTGCCGAAGCTGAGTATATAGCTGCGGGTAGTTGTTGTGCTCAATTATTATGGATCAAACAGCAAAGGGAGGATTTTGACTTGCATTATGATCATATTCCAATTAGATGTGATAACACAAGTGCCATTAATTTAACGAAAAATCCCATTTAACATTCCCGAACAAAACATACTGAAATTAGACATCATTTTATTCGTGATCATGTTCAAAAAGGGGATATCATTCTTGATTTTATCGGTACCGACAAGCAATTGGCGGACATTTTTACAAAACCCTTTACCGAAGAGCAATTTTATTTTATCCGAAGAGAACTTGGAATGTCTAATCCTTTTTAAACATTGTTTTGGGATTTCTAGTTAAAATAATTAATACTTGTATAATCATTTTTCAAATTGGAATACTTCACATCTTAATGTTTGAATAAATCTTACTCCAACAATTTTCAATCGTGCAAATCTATTATGCTTTTATGTTATCTACTGGGACAATCTGTTTGCATGTTAGACTTTGGACAGTAGAAAACCTTATTTTTGCCTAACCCTGATCATTCCTTACTTTTGATGATGCCACGGGGGGAGAAAAAAGAGAAGTTTGGTCTATCGTTTGTTTTGTACTTGATACGTCTTTCTCGTTTGATATTGTTAATTCATAGTGTGTATGTGATTTAAAAAAAAAAAAATAGTGTTTAGAATGATGTGGTCTGCTTTAAAATTTGCTTGCCACGATCTATTGATTGCTCATTTAACTCATATATTTTCATTAGTACATATATTAAGGGGGAGCATATATGTCGGGGGAGCAATTGATCAAAATCTTACATGTCATTGTTTTCAAAAATCATATTTTGTGTCATCATCAAAAGGGGGAGATTGAAAATTATTTTTTTATTATGCCAAAATTGTTTTGTGAAAAATAATGTTACATTATGTGAGTAAAATTAAATTATTCTTTGCCATATAAAAATCTGGTGGCCCAGTACCTTTCTTAATCGGCCTTGAAGCTATCCCATTTATATATTTGCTCATGACCCACGTGTTCACCAAGACCACTTGGATGTTTTCCGGTTGGACCTTTTGGTCATCTGTTTCTGAAGTATTCTTTCGACCATTATTGACTTTGGATCAATCCAATTAAGGAATACGGATGTTACCAATCTTGTAATACAGCTCAACGGACAAAAGCGCAGTTATGGCGAGAATTGATCTCTCAAGTTTGCAAGCTCTGAAGATTTTTTTTTCCCCAACAGAAATATCCCTTTTTGGCACCAAAATTAGTACGTGTACAAAAGAGAATTCCTTTTGATATACTACCATTCTATACGTGGCCCATAATTTGACATGGTAAAACATATCAATCTTTGGTCCACAATCTGTTTGAAGCTTGGTCCATATAATACATATATAGTATATATTCAATTCTTGTCTTTGGTCCAAACTTGTCTAAGCTAACTGCCTAAACATTTAATGTGTTGATTTCCTTTCCTCCAATATTAACTTATGCAATTACAGATTTATGTCATTCAACTCAACGGGCTTATTTTGCATTAGAGGAAGATCTTTTTTTGCAGCAAGAGAATATCTTCTTCCTACAACGGATCATTTGTAACGTTTATATTTTTCTTCTTATAAAAAGGAACTTCTGAAGATGAAGAAAAATACAGCAAGCTACAACAAAGAAATTTCACACACATCAATATTCACTTCTCTGCAATTCATTTTCATATTATCGATTTGAGAGCAAATTTGTGTATCTACTCTTTGTGGGAGACTTTTTTTTCACTCTACCAATTCTTTTCACTTATTGTATTGAGAGTTAGCAAAAATTCTCAAAGAGCTAATACAGAACTGGGTTTTGTTCTGTGAGTGATTTTAGAGTTTGGGAAATAAACTCTAGCGGTTTGGCTACCTCCTCGGGAAAGTTAGCGTTGCGGTTGTAAGGTTTCATCAGCACCAGAAGCTGGTTGTTTGATTAGTAAAACAACGACTCCTTAGGCCAGTGGACTAGGTTGAACAGTGGACAAAACTCAAACCAAACCACGATATATCTCTGTGTTATCTCTCTCCCTTAACTCCTTTATTTTCGTTGAATTATCGGGGGGGGGGGGGATTGTTGGCTTTATGGGAGCCAGCATCCACCTTGTACTCAAGCACCCCCACTGGTGCGGGGCAAGCATATTTGGCGGACTAACCGCCTTCACCCGTCAGTGCTATATGGGCAGCATTGCGTAACGCCTCATGTCCGCTTGCCGCTACCCTTTGAGATTAAATTGCGCCTTCCTATAACAGCAATTGCTTTTAGATTGAGTTGGTTACCAACAATACTCAGTGTAGTTTTTTATCAACATACATTCGTCCTAACAGGTAAAAACATTACGCTAATGCACATGAAACAACCAGCTCAAGTACATCCAATAATCATCAATTCTCACAAACTACTGTTTCAGTATACTAACAACCGGTATGTTTGTAATTGCGCATAAAGACCCTTGTAATTGAGCTTCAAGAAAAGTAGGTATAACAGTTTAGGTACCAATAGCTTTCAACTCAAATTGAGATTGAGAGACACAAACTTCTTACTTTGTCTCTGTTGTGAACACAATCATATCTGTTAGTAGGTGATAGTTGTAGCGCATTAAAAGCTTTATACGCTACTAATTCTTTGATTCCGGTTTGTAAGAGGGATCATGAACTAAGAAATAGACCCTAGAAGCTAAAAAGGGTTGATATTGCAATAATGGGTTCATTCATATTCCTGTTATCAAAGATGCTATCCCACAGACAATCATACTAATTGGTCATTTGGTCTCGTACAGTCATTAATATTTTCATTATTTTGAGATAAAAACGATAGAGACACTTGTAATGAGTTCAATTAAGAGCATCTCTAGTGCATTAGCCATTTTTGTGTGTTGAAAGTGTTTGTTGTATGACATAAAGTGTATAAGGTGGGTCCCAAATTAAAATAAGTTACGAGTGTGTTAGTTTAGAGAGCGAATGTTATTGTAATGGTGTAGTTAAGACATGTGGTAGGGTAAATATCAAATGCATATTAATATAATTATGTTATTGTTCCACCCCCACTCCACTTTCTCCCTCTCTCTTAACTCTCTCTCTCCTCTCTTTTCGCTCTCCTGTCAAGATACTGCCACAAGACAGTGGTCCGGCCTCTCTCTCCCCTTTTCTCCTTTTCTCTCTCTTCTCTTACTCCCTCTTTTGTGTTGGTAGAGGCTTACCCACAGTTGGAAGCCTGCTAGCAAAGGTGTCACTTTTCTTGCTCAATTAGCAACACACTAACACTTGCTCTAGATGGAAATGGTGGGTTTATTTTGCTAACTGATTAATTTCTGCACAAAAACACTCCTAAACTCTAGCACAATAGATGGCCTAAAACAAAGAAGTATAGGCCTGCCTTGCTCATTACATGGCTGTGAATGGTTTATTGCTGGCCTGTTATCTATTTAGTGATACTATGGCCAGTTCTTGTCTTTTTAACACCTAAGGCAGCATAATAACTGGTATCAGAGCTTAGGATTGTAGTGTTTTGTAACCAAAATTATGAACCTCATTTTCTGTATACAAGGTGTTTAATGGAATTCTTGTCAAAAAATTACTTGTAGCTGGGAACTTCATGGTTGTCCTTGGCACCTAAGGTATCAATATCTTCCACAATACTGCATTGTAAGTCCTTTTTCCTGTTGTCATACTCTCACTACACTAGTGAACATGCACTGCATTGGATTCATTTGATTTGCTACCGCGTCATTAGGTTCATAGTCATATCATTGCACTAGGTCGTATCGGACGTCTAGCTTCCCATGGCCAACAATCCTTATCAAAACCTTCTAGGAGAGACCTGGCGAGATGCTTTTCGTAGCCAACGACAAGCGATCGAGCAAAACCAAGCCCAAATCCAAGAACTCGCTTGGTGGGTTGATTGAGGCCATTACCCAGAGGATGTGCTAGCACGAGGCATTGAAGTCAAATGACCAAGCATGTGTCGCACCAAGGCAGCCCAAGCCCCTAAACTACATCAGGTTCACTACCAAATCACCCTTAAGCACTCCGAAAAAAATAACAAGCCAAATGCAGATCCTAATGCCAATAAGTTGGGGTGATAAACAAGCCGAGCAAGTGATTGAACAAGCTTGGTTTGAAAACCTTAACAAATTTGAATAGCCAAATGAGACAAACTGATCCCAAACAAGCTTTGATCAACTCAAGCACGAGCCAATCTGGGGTAGCTTTTGAATTTTGTATACATCAAAAGCCGATTAGCTTGTTCGACTTGGTTTGGAACTTTAACGAGCATTAAAAAAAATGCTCGCCATACTTAAGGTGCAAAATTAGATTTTTAAGTTTTAACACCATTATACTAACAAACATGTAGACCACACCAAATTTCTGTGTTGGGTACGGCTTGATAAATTATGGGGTACTTTTGGGGTATGGCAAAACTCAAAGACAAAAGTTTTGGTATGTATTTTGTGTACCCGGTAGGCCGGTACAAATTTAGAACTACCATGCAAAGTACCGGTACCCAGTAGCTTACCGAGTACGAGTACAGTGGGGTTTTAGAGCTACCCATGCTTTATAGGCAATATATAAACAAACTATCTCGGATGAGCTTTTAATGAGCGAACAAGAGCTCAAACTCTAGTCGCTTGATTCATTTTGCAGCCCTGACAATCAGTCATTTGTCCCCCAATCCTAACAGACAACTCACCACATACTTACATGACCATAATAGCCGAAAGCATTGCTGTAAGGAAAACACATAATACTGAAAAAGTAGGTATAATTGAGAGACATTAGCATTTCGCAGTTTTACCTTGAAGAAACTGAAATCAATTTGGAGCCTCCTACAAGACTCCATGGTCGAAAGAGCGTCATCGATGCTATCATTCTTAATTAACGCCACGATCTTACACCGAATCGCGTCCTCGTCATTCGGTGCAATTGAGAGAACTGTAACCACAAAGTCCATCAAAATTCCAAAACCCACGATAGCATTCAATCAAATGAAAACAATCAACCGCATAATCAGAGGTACATGTATAGGTGTTCGTATAATGACCTTGATCTGCGACTTTGACGACCTGCTCGTGCTCCGACCGCTGGATGTGGCCATTGAGAGTGGTGAACAGGTCTTCGATGGCGATTGCAGGCTGTGACGCCGGCGACGGCGACGGTGAGGGTTTTGGCTTCTCTTTCGCCTTGGGAGCCATGGCTGCGATTCACTGTGCTGTGCGGTTTCACTCTTTTTGCGATGGTTTTGCTTCGTTTCTTTGCGATTTCACAGTTGAATGGTCGGAGAGAGAGTGTTGGGCTGTCAAGCTTTATACTACTTATTGGGCCGTTCTTACCCAATTGATAGATCTGATACAGCCCAGTGTTGATTTACGGCCCAACTGACGACGAATTAAATTCAGGATAAATTACGATAAAATGCTCTCAAGTCTCAACTATTACCAATTTTTAGTTTCGCACCCTGAATTTTAACTCAGACACTTAATCCCTTGCCTCTCTCTTTGTAGTACTTCTTTTTCCTTTCCTCTCTAGTGTCATCTTCATTCTACTTCTTCCTATGCTTAGGTTCAGTGGCAGAAGCAAAATTTTTAATGCAGAGACCAAATAAAGTGTATTCATAAATAAACAACAGAAGAATATCATTATATAATTATAACATAATTTTGAGGAGACATTTCTTCGTTATTTTTACAATCAAAACCTAAAATGTCATAGTAATATTGGGATAATTGGGGGGCACGGGGGTCCGGGCCCCCGCTTACACCCGTGTTCGTTTGACAATATTGACTTTTCAAATCCATCATATCCAGAAGAATAAAAAAGAATACAAATTTGCCAAAATAAAAAACGAGAAAAGTAAAAAAAAAATGTCTGTGCTGAAAGTTTAGATTTAAATTTATGAAAGTAAGAATAAATAAATCCAATTATTATTATTTTCGTTTCAAGTACACTTCTTTAGCGGCCCAACTCTTTTAATAGATTCCTTTTGCAAGACAATATTTTATTAAAAAATATTTGACGTTAAATTATCAAAATTTGTAAAAAAATAATGAACCAGTGAATAAGTGAACCACTCCAGCAACGAGCTCCGGCGAGGCCCTGTCTCTCTCAGATTTGTGCGAACTACTCCAGCGACGATCACCGGTGAAGCCTTGTAAATCTCCAAAGGCATCTTCGACGAGAAGATCAAAAGAACCATACACCTCAGGTCTTTAGTCTCCGACGACATCTCAGGTGTCTGGCCTCCGGCGACATCTCAAGTCTCTGGTCATCTCTCTCTCTCTCTCTCACACACACACACACACACACACACAAATGTTCTACAACTCGGACTACTCGGGTCGGGAAGAAGTCGGACGAGTTGGTAAAAAGCCGGAAAAGAGTCGGGTAAAAATATAAATTTAACCAATTTAAGGGGGCATAGTGTAGTTTGAGGTTAGATCATACTAACCTAAATCGATCTTAAATTCTCAATTGCTAGGTTACATCGCCTCTTCATCCTCTTTCTACCCGTCACCAGTCACCACCCATCCTCCCCTCGTCGTCCTCAATCCGCGCCATCTGATCATCCGATCGTCCTCAATCAGAGTTATCTCAGTCCTCGACTCCTCGTCGGCGTCATATCTCTGTGTGTGTGTGTGTGTTACTCTGTCTCAGTGACTCTGTATCCTCCTCCGGAGACTTATAAAAGAGAGGCCAAAAAAATTTGGTGTTTGGCCAAATGCCACATTTTGCCAATTTTGCCCTCCGATTGGAAATTGCCCTGTTGGTTTTCTTGTAATTCTGCCACAATGCTATGCCCTTTTGGTCTTTTGGCTATGTATGGCTAAATTACACATTTCAGTCCCTGGAGGTTGTTGCTTTGCGCATTTGAGTCCCTAGAGTTTTGTTGGTTACGCATTTGAGTCCCTAAAATCTGAATTAAAATACACGGGGCATAAAACTCATGCTAGGCACGAGACCTTGAACCTAGTATATATATATATATATATACGGTGGCCACCTCTCTACTTCTTCTTAAATGATACGTGTGGTGTATGTAGTATATGTACACTGGCCAGTGGCCACATATTAAATGTTTATAGTATTTTTTTTTTACATAAACTAATTAATTACTAACTTATATGTTTATATTCTGTCCCTGTTTATGTGTTTTTTTTTTACATATTAGATGTTTATATGGAGATGCATGAAAAGAGGTATACAAACAGTCCATTTTAGTAATTACCATAAATAGTCAATTTTCATACAAACAGTCCATTTACTAATGCAATATTTTTTTTTGCATAAACTAAATAATTACTACTAACTTTGTAGGGCTAGTATCAAATATCAATGGCTCAATCCCAGTCTTCGGCAGCCTATACTGCTTCTGAGTGTTCAACATTGTAATAGACTAGTTATGTGGTACTACTTGATTTTATTTGGTTTGAAGTTGAACTATGAAGATTGACTAGTTATTATGGATGAAATAGTTATTTGGTACTTGGTAGTATTTAGTTTACATGTCTCTACAATGTCTACAAACTATAAAAATAAAAAACTGAATGGGTTGGAAGCTCGAAGGTCCCCGGCCGCCCTGGGAGTGCCTAGTGAGTTTTAGAACATTGCACACACACACACAACAAGAGCCATTGAAGCCATTGAAAAAATGGGGTTGGCTCTAGAATTCCCTGGGAGAAATTTGGGTCCTCAACTGGAGATGAATTTTTGAGGATTTTGCCCAAATTTTGAATTTGGATCATAAATTGAGTCAAGGATGGAGATGCTCTTACTCCAAACAAGCGCATACAAATTCGTAGCTATCTAAAGGTCCCAAAAAGAAGAAAAACTCGGGTGCTAGACAGGTTCCATGTGGTGGTCTTCGTCGTGCATCTTGATCATTCAAAATTATTTTTGACCATTCAAAACACTTTTAAATGGCTGTAATGGGACATTGTAGATACCATGTAAGGCGCCACGTGGTATACTATGAGCGAGTTTCCCACCTGATAAAATCTTGATTTTATCAAAATTTGATAGAATCAAGGGTTGATTTTATCAAGTGAGGAAGAAAGTTGATAAAATCTTAGATTTTTTAGTACAAAAATCTTAAATTTTATCAAATTTTCTTCCTCACTTGATAAAATCTAGTGTTGATTTTGATTTTGATAAAATCAAGTGGGAACTAGGCTTATATGCACCCAAGTTTTTCTGGGTCCAAAAACCCCGTGAAAATTATCCAGTGCGGAATTATAAATCTATCCTTCACTACTAGTACTATTTTGGCGATTTATTTGTCTGACGTAAAAAATGGTCAACTTTTCAATCCGTCACCAGCTGCACAAATTTCCCTCGCATTTTCCGCCAGGAGAGAGAGAGAGAGAGAGAGAGAGAGGGTTTAGCAAGTCTCAACCACCGCTGCTCCAGCGGCGCTACAGAGTGAGAGAGTGAGAGATGTCCAACCAAAAGAGAGAGAGAAACAATCACCTCGTAGCCATCACCGGAGCCGCTGCTCTCCTCGCCGTCGCCGTTAACTTCGCCTTCAACGCCCTCAAGAATCATCGCAAAAAGAAAGGTCCTCTCTCTCTCTCTCTCTCTCTCTCTCTCACACACACTCACACACACTCATGAACCTTTACGTGTCTATAATTCTATATGGTCGGTTTGGAACTTTGGGGGGGGTGGGTTGGAAGTGGAAATGAAGAGAATTTTTTTAAAATTCCCTTCTCTTGTTCGGTTATTAATAATGTGGAGGGAAAATTTCAAACACAAACACAATTTTCTCCTCAATTTTCCATTTGGATTGATGTGAATTTCAATGCGAATATTTATGTTAATTTGGATAAAAAAGTATATGAGGTTTAGCTGTAGGTGACTGTTGAGAAATTGGTCAAACCAACAAACACACAAAACGCAAAGGATAGTCAAGCAAAGAAACAAAGAACACAGGACATATGGATTTTTATGTAGTTATCCAACTAGTACATCCATGCCCGATACCTGTTTTCGCTATGTATTGAATGAACGCTGAATAGTCAGCGAAGTGGAATTTAGAGCGAATCAGGCTTCACAAACCCAATAGTGACTTGTGACATAGGTTGGAAGATAGATTAGAGGTGGAGGAGAGTATATCTACGAACTGAGGATTTGAATCTCAACGTCAAAATCCATGTGTAAACTAGCAAATCCACATTTGAATTATTCACGATGAGTAATAATATCTAATAGCGTCATTTGAAATCATGTATATCCAAACGGAGCCGTATGGGTTTTCCACGTGTTTGTATGCCTTTTATAGGAACTCAACCATTGGTCATGATTTTGTTGCTTCAGATCTTCCAGGGTCTGATGTTTGTGTAAATATTTCCCGGTCTGAGATTTTGAGATTAGCGGACCGTATCATTGCCAAATCGAAGGAAGTCCACGATGCAGTTGCTTCAGTTCCTCTAGACAAGGTATTATGACGCGTATTTTTTCCAGTAATCATATTTAAGTTGTATTATTGGATGTAAGACTCTCAGAAGTACATTAAACTATTAGTCAGGGAGATTATACTATATCTGCTAGTAAGTAGTAATTATATGACCATATGATTAGCAGCATCCATTGCTGGGAATTCAAATATGATCTTCTAGGGATGTTTCTTGTCATATACTGATGTTGGGTAAATGAACATCTTCAGGTCATGTATGCAAATACTATACTACCTTTGGCTGAACTAGAAGCACAACAATTCCCACAGGTCCAGTCTTGTGTCTTCCCAAAGTTCGTATCCACTTCTGAAGATGCGCGCAAAGCAAGCACTGAAGCAGAGAGGAGAATAGATGCTTATGTTTCAAGTTGCAGGTTCTGCACTCTTTCATGTCTTATTGTCTCTCTCTTTTTTCTTCCAGTCCTTATAATACTTTGTTTTCTCCACTTCAGAGTTCAGACTTCTTTTATTGCTTTAGGGTATTCAGCAAGTAGATAAGATAGTTGGGTAAAGAGTTACGGAGTCAGCAGACTCAGCGCAAATTTTGTGAATCTTAGGTCTGTCATGGTACTAGCGTATACAACTGAGCACCTAATGTCAATGTGACCCTAAACAGATGGTATGAGAGGGAAAAATAAAGTTATATGATGAAACTCCTAGAAGAAATTTCAGTAATTTGCACAATACCAGTTTCTCGCCTTTGAAGTAGTCCCAATGCTGATAGTTTTCTTCTTCTTCCTTGTCATCATCAAGGAAAGAAAAAGGTTGCTAACTTCTACCTTACTCTTTGCGTCTTTCTCTTCTACCAAAAACTGTATTTAAGGCATGGGCTGACAATAATGGGAAATTAGGAATGAATAAGTTGGCGATCTGCAGAAAATAAATATCGAGAACAAAGGCTATGCTTTTGTTAGCTAGAAGGATACTTTTCATGCATGTCATCAAAGGTCAACCGACCGTGCTTTGAGGTACCAATCAATGTTCCGAACGTTTGTCCCCCAGTGAATGTCAGGCTATGAGTATACTGTCTTTAGGTGGTCAGACATGAGAATAACAACTCGAGGACAATGTCCTGCTGTTCTATATTCCTCCTGCTCAGCACCCTGCGTCATCGGATGCTTTCACATTGGGTCCATTCTATTATAAAAGTAATAAGGGTAGTAGTGTTTGCGGAAGCTCACTTAATGCAGGAGCAACTACAGCTAGTGCTGTAGTATGGTCTAGCATTGTTGCTCTTAGAACTTTGGAGGCATCAGTCTTAAACAAGGGGGATAAATAGGTAGAGTATGCTCTGGATCATAGGGACTAAGCTTGGGTGGCTGGTCTGATTGGGGATTTAGTCTCTAAGACTCCCTGCACATGCAGTCTGATCGCACGCGAGGTAATAGAAAGGTAAACAGAGAATCTGAGAATGAGATCAGTGGTGTGTCAAGTGTGTGTGAGTGGGGGCAGGTTTTAGGGGTGGAGTGGGGAATGAGGAGGGAGAGTTGGCTCGCAAGGCTACCCAAAACCTGGATTTCACTATGTAAAATCGTTAACGGATCCCGCCTAAAACCAATGGACACTAGGTGGAGTAGCCTTTAGATTGTATCGATCTAGCTTGTGTGCATTGAGAAGCAATATAGGGTAAGTGCCTGATACAGTGATACTCCTGCCCCACTAGAGGGGAAATGTTAGAGAGGTATCCTAGATCAATTCTGTAAGCCTCCCATGCTGTCTACACAGTGTTGATGCCTCTCCATTTACTAGGGATTGGTTTTTGGTTTTGAATTCTGATAGCCACTATCTATTTTTTTTTTTTTTTGGGCTTTTCTCTATTCTTTTTGAGTTGTTATCTGTATCATAATATATTATTATGCTAGGAGTTAGTGTCTCTACAGGTTATCACATATAAAAGGTTTTGAAAGAGTTGCACTATGTTTTTCCTATTTTGGTAAGCAATTCCTTAGGAAACACCAGCCTTTTGGATTTCGACCGATCATGGCTGTTTTCTCTTTAAAATGTTTTTTTAATATCAACAACCAGATTAGTTCCCGTAATTTGATAGTGTTACGCAATCATCTAATTATTTTCCCAGCTGAATTTTAATTTGCTCTTTTTCTGCATATCGTTCAGTAAACGCGAAGATGTTTATCGTGTCATCAAAGCTTTTGCAGCTAGGGGAGAATGGATGAGCTCTGAAGCAAAACGCTACACTCAGTGTCTGGTACTGAAATTTGAAGCAATAAAGCCGTTCGAATTGATATGATGATTTTACACATTAAAGGATTCATAGTCTCTCTGGTGCATACTCTCATTTTCTTTGTTTTTGGGATGCCTTAACCTGAGATTCTTGAGAATGAAAATTGAATTTCACTATAAATTCATGCCAAAAGCAACCTTAGTTTGTTTGTGGAAACTCGTTTATTCGCACTACGTTTATGGAAGTACGTCTTCAACTTCCACTCGCTTTTGGGATACGAGTATTGCCAGCCGTATACTTGCTCCTTGACATTGATGATTATTTAAAACTGAATGGGTGAACCTTCTGCTAATCTTCATAAACTGTTGTTTCAAAATACTTATTTCCTTAATATTCAGTGACAGATCAGAGACTTCGAACGGAATGGACTTGGCCTTACTACAACAAAAAGAGAGGAGTTGCAGAGATTAAAGGTTCAAATAGATGAGTTAAGTAAGCGATATATCAGCAATCTGAATGATGATACTTCATCCCTTCTGTTTAGTGAGACAGAGCTGGTTGGGATTCCACCAGAGTTCCTTAAGGTTAGTATCTGTATTTTTCTCTCATTATTTGACCAGACAAATTCTTACTTGAACGGCAATTTTATGTGTGGAAAACATCTGAAGTACGAGTACAAGGATTTTGTCACACACCGTTGCTGAGGATGACCTGACAGTTAGGTTTGTTGCTACAATATCGTCGCATCTCTCAAAGTAGAAGTTTGGAAATACATTTTCCATATAATAGAAGTGCCCGAATAAATTGTTATATGCACTCCAAAAGTCTGCAAACTATCTTTGCATGTTGAGAATTGAGATACTTAATAAGGTAATTAATGAACTATCAATTGTTGAAGTATGCTTGAGTTTTGTGTCGGCCAGTCAGCTTCGAACAGCAAAGAAATTAATTATTCCAGCACCTTTTTCTTTAGATTGTTTGTTTAACTTATTATCTGTGTACATTATTTCTTATTACGCTGTTTGTTTTTAATTTTTGATTCGTGGATTCTGAATGACCTAATAATTATTGTTTACTCGTTCATCTAAGAATTTACTTTTGTATAACTGTTTGTGCAGAGCTTAGATAAAGCTGAAAGTGGTAAATTCAAAGTCACCCTCAGAAGTCACCACATTTTACCTGTGCTGGAGCTTTGTAAGGTTAGGTCCTTGTTACTTTAATGCTTTGGTTACCCATAAGTTGCAGTAACTTTGCCGAGCAAAAAAAAAAAAGTTGCAGTAACTTGTTTTTTCTTAATTTAAGTATATCTGCAGTTTAATGGGACGTTTGTGATGCACTATTCGATACTGGCGAATGGTATATTGCCTGATGGTACTGGTTGGATCTTATGCCATTGATTTTATTGCCAGCTTTGATTACTCATGTAGTCCTAATCTTCCTCGATCAAAAGTCCCTAGAGCCTTGTGTATGGTGTCATGATATAACGTATCAGATCTGTGAAAACTTGGAGCTGAATTTTGGGTGCACACATTGTCCATATGTCGTCAGATCTGTTTGTTTGGCCCCTTCCTTTAGAGTTTCAGTTTGGCGAATACATCTATTGTATCTTGGTATAAATCCCTAAGCATTTTGGTTTGCTACATATCCGTGTGCTCTGGCCAGCTCTTTTTCAAAGCCTTACCAGTTAAATCCATCTTTGTTTGTCGTTTCTCGAAGTCTCAACCCGCATATGATACCATAAAGAGGTGCCTTGAGGGCGCATATTTTTTAAGCAAAGCCCATACCATAGCTTGGATAGTAGTACTTTTGCCTAACTTCAATTTTGCTCATGGGAGGAAACATTTTTCCTTTTGTTGTTCATTATTCTTTTAATGCTTTGCAATTTACCGTCTATAATTAGCACAATTGTGATACCTTTGTCTTTGTTTTTTAAACTTCAAAAGGTAGGTTTGACTAGGAGGATAGTAGCTGTGGCTTATGGACGGAGATGTGACGTCAACCTTTCTATTTTGGAAAGCTTGGTAAGGCCAAACAAAAGACACCTTATATTTCTCATATTATCATCGAACCATCAAAATCCGTTGGGAAGCTGCTTCTCCTTCACATTTGAATACTCCCCCTGTCCTAATTTGTCTGATACTTCTGAAAATTGTAGTTGATAATCCTTGTGACTCTTGCTTGTTACCGCCTGAAAGCTTTTCGGCATTGGTCTGCTTTTGTACCATTTAGGTCCAGTTGCGCCATAAATTTGCTAGATTGCTTGGCTACTCAAACTATGCAGACTATGCTGTTCATCATAGAATGGCAAATTCCTCCTCCAAGGTTGGTATAGGTTTACATAATTTTCTCATGTGTTATCTTGTGTGTCACAATTGTTTGGACGATTTCTTCGCGGAGTGGAAGTTTATTATTTGATTCCAAGCTAACATATTTACCTATACCCACTTTGACGTTTTTTATTTTATTTTATGGTTATTGATAAAACTTCCTTTCATATCAACTGGGTATGTTTGAATTAACTGCATGAGTGGATATATTCAATAGGACCTGTCTAGACATTCAGCATATTTTTTGGTTGTGAAGCTTTGTATTGAACTTGAGAAGTTGAAGGTTCAATGTCCATAGTCTCGTGCAATTATTTTTCTGGACAGACAAAAAATTGTTCTTTCACATTGTTGCAAATAAGGCTTATCCTTCTGCCTGTCAATTCTTGTGTGTAGAGTTTTTGCTTGGATTAGTATACAATCAGATTTGTCACAGATACAATCAGTACTATGCATACTCATTTCACCAGTTTCCCGCAGTACATTAATGTCTGAAACTGTTCTATTATCTTATTAAGTGAAAAATACTGGTTGCTCATTTGAGATATCATCTCCTTCCTGTTGGTAATTTTTCCCTACCATCCCTTCGTAAACTGATGTTTTCTTTTTGACAAGCATGATGCTGTTGCTTTCAGGTATTTGAGTTCTTGGAGGACCTTTCGGCCAGTTTAACAGACTTGGCCACCAGAGAGCTCAATATGTTGAAAGACTTAAAGGTTAGTTTTTAACTTAGTGAGTGTTCGAAAAGAAGGTCTGGGCGGCCGAGTACTCGCCGCCTAGGCGCTAGAAGGCCCTTCGCCGACTCGCCCGACTAGACTAGTTAGCCCAACTAGATGCCCGAGTAGGCACCGAGTGCTCGGCCTGGAAGCTAGAAGGTGCCCGGCCGCCCTGAGAGTGCCTAGCGAGTTTTAGAACCTTGTGACTTAGAATAGTCAATGTCTTGTTATGCTGAAGTGTGTTTCATTTCTCCCTGATCTGTATTTACTGATGCACCAGAGGAAAGAGGAAGGGGATTTTCCTTTTGGAGTGGAGGATCTGTTGTACTATGCCAAGAGAGTTGAGGAACAACAATTTAATCTGGACTTCGGTGCTCTTAAGCAGTACTTTCCAGTCAATTTGGTTATGTCAGGAATCTTGAAAATATGCCAAGACCTTTTCGGTAACCACACAATTTTTATATTGCTTGAGTAGAGTGTTTCACTTTGACTTATCACTTATCTCATATGTACAATCTTTCTTTGCTCATGCAGGCTTGAGATTCGAAGAAATTGGCGAAGCGGAGGTTTGGCACTCTGATGTGCAGCTTTACTCAGTTTATGACTTGTCTTCTAGTGAACTTTTGGGTTACTTTTACCTTGATATATTCGCCAGGTTCATTTAGTACCAGTGGCTTTATTACTTCTCTTGGCCTTCAGTTGTTCAATTTATTTTTTTGATTACATATACCAGTTAGAACCAGATAAACGTTATGTTGTATCTTCAAGCAGGGAGGGAAAGTATTGTCACACCTGTGTTGTGGCTCTTCAGAATGGTTCTTTGGTCAATGGTGCCCGAAAGGTATTAGTAACCCGTTACTATCTGCTGTCCAGAAGTTTAATCTTTCTAAATTTATTGTGTTGGTGTTTAAATCAATTTTTGTTGTGCCTGTGAAGCATGTTTGATTAGCATTGAAGAAATTTATATCACTGGACTCCATATATTTCCTGTTGAAACTTGAAACAAAAGAAAAATACAGGAGTTTAACTGAATTTCTCTTTGTAGATTCCTGTGGCGTTACTTGTTTCTCAGCTTCAAAAGGAAGTTGGTGGTCGCACTGGGTTGTTGAGATTCTCTGAAGTGGTTAATATTTTCCATGAGTTTGGCCATGTGGTATGTCGATATTTTCCTCGTGAATTAGTTCTT
Source organism: Gaultheria prostrata (assembly GCA_036023075.1). Taxonomy (NCBI): domain Eukaryota; kingdom Viridiplantae; phylum Streptophyta; class Magnoliopsida; order Ericales; family Ericaceae; genus Gaultheria; species Gaultheria prostrata. Next base: position 70,174 of record JAXBDA010000373.1, on the reverse strand, counting down.
TGGAATCAGAATTCACATTTCCATCTCTCTTCTATTTAATACAATCCTCTTGAGTATTGACTATTTCTATTTGATATGCTTTGTGGATCTAAACTGATCTTTTGATTATTGATTGTCTTAATGACTGTTATATTTGTCTGAAACTGATGTTTCTACCCTTACCTATTGTTTGGTTACCATTTCGTGTTTGATTCTTTTCTTTATTCTGTTCCCGGCCAGTTTGCTCTTTCGCTATGCACCCATAGTTAGATGTTTGTTAGGAGCTAAAATAGTCCAACCTAAACACTATCTTGAGAAATCGAAATGTTTCTCTGAAGCAATTTCATTTGAGAAATCATAATTACTATTCATAGAAATCCTACAGATCTTGTAAAAGTGCAACTTTCCCTGCTCTTTTAAGTCACAATCTAAGTGGTTTAACCCACATGGGATCCTCAAATGTAATTGCAAAATCGGTGTTGGGTATGATGAGAAAATAAATAATTTTTTTTTTTGATCGGCAAAAACTTGTATATTGATTACTCGACGAGGGTACATTTAGGGAAACAAAAAGAGGAAAAACTCCCGCTTCATGATGTCGATACATGAGGCAAAGTGTTAACAAGATGCCAACTATACGCCTAATGCTTGAATCCTAACAAGATGCAAACTATACACAATGAAATTGTTAGCAAGAAGCCAACTATACGCCCAATGCTTGAATCCCAACTATACGCCTAATGCTTGAAATAGTTGACACCCAATGAAATAGTCAACACCCAATGAAATAGTTAAAAAGATGCCAACTATATGCCTAATGCTTGAATCCCAACACCCAATGAGACACAATCTCAACACCCCATGTACCTTCGGCCCATACCAATGAAAAACAATCAATATCACCCAATACGATCCGTCGACTTTAATGGCCCATCACAATTAAACTCCAATCCATTCCCAGCCCTTTCTTTCCCCTTCTTAACAAGCAGCGAGCATGAGAATATCATTGATGAGGCTTTGCTCCAACATGCATGTTGGTTCTTTAAATCGGGTTCAATAGTGGTTGAATGAATGTGCACTTCATTGGCTTATGGACAATTTATTTTTTATTTTTTGATAAGTAAATATCATTGGCTTATGACAATGTAGTGAAAAATAGTTCATTTCTTTCTTTTCTTCATGTGTGTGAAAATTTAGTATTTAGTCGGTAAAAGTTTTCAGGAAACAGCCATTGGACAGTTGAACACCATGCCGATAGATGACTTCTGGTTTTCATTGACCATTATAAATTGGTGCGTGAATATCTAGCCGTGTCCCATTCTCCTTATACATAGGATTTGACCCAGACTTTTTAACCTAGTGGGTCAGGGTGCCTTTTTAGTTAGCTTATTTATTGAAATAAACACTACATAAAGTTGCTCCTGTTTTGACAGTAGTTCTGTTGTCGTTTGGTGTCTGTGATGGACGTGGATATTAATCTATGATGAGATTTTAGGTCCATCATATTTGCAATCTTGCATCATTTGCTAGATTTTCTGGACTTCGGCTTGACCCGGACTTTGTGGAGATCCCTGCTCAGGTGTTAGAAAACTGGTAAGTAGTTATGCATACATTTACTTATTCGAGTAGAAGAATATTAAAAACTCATGCTGCCACCTTTTGGGAAATTTGTTGTAGGTGTTATGAAAGTATCTCTCTGAAATTGTTATCTGGTTTCCATCAGGTACAAATGCTTTTGAGCCTTGTTTTCATTTCAGATGAATCCTTTCTATATGTTTGTGACCGTGCTTTAATTTGCACATGCTTGCGTGCATTGTGATGAAACCTGGTGACCTGTCTCTATAGCTAGTGATTCTCAGGGGAGTCCCTTGAGGTATGCATTACTTGTTATGAAATTGACTTGTAGGATATCACGGAACCCATCAAGGATGAAACATGTGCAGCACTTAAAAGATGGCGATGTTCCTTCTCAGCACTTAAATTGAAGCAAGAAATTCTTTATTGTAAGTCTCTCTCTCTCTCTCTCTCTCAGTGAGAATTTTACTTTAACAGCTAATTAACACTGTAACTTGAATGCTGTCGAGTTTTATGCTTATCCTACAGTGTGAGCATTTATTGTTTGGATCCAGATCACTGACTCATGAAATGATGACATGGTTAGGAAACTTTGTTGGTGGCACTTTGAGGGGATAGATCTGGATATTGCTTAATTAATTAGGAGAACTTAGAGTTAATTGCGTAAAACCATTGTCTATCTAAGTGAAAAAAATACACATGCAGATTATGTTTTGGATGTCGATATTGGTGGCAGAGAGAATTTCCCCATTGTAATTTACAACCAGATTGTGGTAATAGCAAGATGTGTTCTTATCTTTATTGAAGCTCGAAAAGCATTTGCTTTCAGGTCTCTTCGATCAGATCATACATTCTACCGAAAATGTTGACATGGTTGGGTTATTCAAACATCTTCATCCTCAGGTTATCTACCATTATAGTATGAAATCTATGGATTGGGTGAGGAAGCTTATGGTGAGCGCATTTACATCTTGCTTTCTCTCTCCAGGTGATGTTGGGACTGCCCATGTTAGAAGGAACAAATCCAGCTTCATGTTTCCCACAGAGTGCGATAGGATATGAAGCTTCTTGCTACAGTCGCATTTGGAGTGAGGTTTGAGACTCTCCTTCTCTAGACTCCATCTTTCTGCAACTATGAATTTTTTTTCAGTTAATTATGTGGAGCAGGAGTTAATTTTCCCAATCGCTGTAATCATACCTTGAAAACGTGGCTATAATTTGTCAAAGACGAACTGAAATGAACTGCTAAATATTAAAGATCAAACATTTTGCCTTATTAATTCTTCATATCTGAAAGAAGCTATTGACGCTTTTCTAGGTTTTTGCTGTGGATATATTTGCTTCCAAATTTCGTGGTGATCTTTCCAATCAGTTTGCAGGCATGCAATTCAGGAATAAGGTTTGCAACTTCAATGCAAAAATTCTTAGACGATGAATAATACTTTCGTTATATATCATATCATAACACGGTTTATATTGTTGGGATCACATCAGATCCTTTCTTCCTATTGTCACGAGAACTACTACTACTACTAGACTCTGATTTCGGGTTGTTTGCCAGGTATTGGCTCCAGGAGGAGCAAAGGATCCGGTTGAGATGCTATTAGACTTTCTCGGTAGAGAACCATCAATACAAGCTTTTGTTGACAGCAAAATCGAATCTGGGTTCTAAACTAGTGTTTCATACCCTTTTCTCATTGATATAACTGGATGCGCAAGACCTGCCTTTTCGGTTGCTCGGAAGTTCGTAGATTATCTTTGAGAAATGTGGCAGCTATTGCTTGTGCTCATCTTTGTAATGTAGCTTGTTCTGCATTTGTCAAAGATGCAGATAGTCACGACTATGAAAGTGCTGCTATAACATTTTTATTTTGGGAAAGTGCGTCTATATCGTGCAGTTGGGAGCGTATTGATAGTTAAAACATGAAAATTTATGGGTAACAACAGAGCAGGCATTGAGTTAAAGTTCGAGGTTAGACCCGCGATTTTTTTTTAGGCCTTCTACAAAAACTGACTTAAGCTAAGGTTTTTCACTTCTCAAGTCAATAACAAAAATACAGCTTGTACTATTGCCTTTTTGGACTCCAATATCTTATTACGCATAATGAACTGTCTTTTTAGGGAATGAAACAAATTGATTTTTTAGGGCGAACAAATTGGCTTTTTGGCGTATTTGTGAAGCTAAAAGGACACCTTGCGGAACAAGGTTTAGGGGTCCTTACTTTGGATACCCTTTACAAATTACTATAGTCCGATAAAAGGGTCTCATTTTTAATTTCCGCTTTTAAGTCCCGAAAAGTTAATGGCCGGTTTGGGTGACGACCAACCCTACCAGGAATCAATTTTGGTGGTCAGCAATGTAAGGAATAAGAAAAGAAAGCACCAATGAAGTGGATCCCATAAAAACCAGAAAAAAATATCCAAAGAAAATGGTTGGGCGGCTACTTTCCTATTTAGCTCTCTATTTTTAGTCAAAATAACTTAAGTGTCCGGCTAGCTTGTGTGCACCCGAATAATTTTGTAGCCTAATCCCACCGCACATAACATAATTCAGAAGTACTGAAATGGACAAATCGCTTTTGAAGTATTGGTTATCATGTTTTCAAAATTTTGAAATGGCTACCATATTGTATAACGTAAATAATTTTGATATTTCAGAAGAGACGATCTTCTCAGCTAGTCCCACAACATTGTGAATAAAAAGAAAATCTTAATTTTTCATGATTTTGCATTCTCTCTATTAGCTTAATTAACTTTCTTGAAAGAGATTGTTAATTTACGAAAAATGGAGTAGAGAAAATGATTGTCCCTCTTTCCTTGTTAAATCAAAATTTGTTTTTTACGGGCATGATTTTCAATAAGGTATGTACAAAATTAACGGTTGGAATTATCAGTGTGGGCTCGGATAGAGCTCGCAAAGGAGAGTTTAGAGTATGGACGATAAGAGGATGAATAGGAGTCAAGAAGTTGATTGTTTAAACTTGATTTAAACTTAGCTAACGAACGAACTTTAAAAAAACTAATGAACTTCAAAAAAAAGTTTTAAACTTCGCTTATTTACGTGGCAAAATGAGCTTAATTAATTGAGCCGATCTCGAGTATTTTAACTATTTTGTACATACATGAAGAACCGAGCAGGCCGGGAGTAGAAGTTTGTTTAAGCTCAATTTTTAAATTTATTATGTTTAAAAATAAATAAATAAATTGTACTCGATCTTTTAATGCACAAACGAGTTTTGACCTGATCCCCAGAGCAAATGAGGCATCACTCACATGGTCCCACCCCAAACTTGGCCAAGAAAAGGGAGAAAATTTCGGGTGCAAATAGCGTATCGCATACGTAGTTTCTAAACACGCATCTTGGTCGTTTAAAAGTGTTTGGAGAAAGAGAGGAGGGAGAGAGGAAGAAATCCGGGCTGCCTAAAACACTTTCGGACAGCCGAGAAGCTCGCTGGGTATCGCCACGTGGTATCCAGCGGACACCAAAAAATTTCTCAAGAAAAAGGCAATACTTAATTGACCTGCTTTCCAGTTTGACTAGAACACGGTGCACAATATCTCCCCCAGATTCGCAAACAGAACATGAACAGATTGTTCACAGATTGCTTTATGAGGTCCAGTTTAATAGAATTCCATACAAATGATTTGGGTTATTTGTTAGATTTAAAATACTTTTTTGGGTGGCTATAATAAAAATAGGCTCATCGAGTGCTTGTAATTCTTGAGCTAATCTTCTATATTCAGAATTCAATTGTAAATTCTGAAAAAATTAAAAGATTGAATCAAACAATTAAGAATTATTTGATTAAACTAATTTTTCATGAAGTTACTTGAAAGAATTTAAGTTTAATGAATGGTTTACATCATTTGCCTGCCTTCTCAAAGTGGGCCCCAAAGCGATATTTGCACAACTTTTCTGCCCCCGTACGTCCAAGTGGAAAACGAGAAAGCAAAGTTTAGACAAGAGACTGGCCTTTTGGCTAAGATCAAGTGTGAAATAATGGGTAAATTTGAAAAAAGACCCCTAAACTTATACCCCAATGTCCTATAAATACTTAAACTTTTCTTTGATTCAATTAAACACCTAAATTATTCACGCATTATTAAATTGAGCATCGGTGTCAATTTTTTGGGGGTCAATTTCCGTCCATTTGCTAACGGAAAATGCACCGGTGGCAGAATACATGTTGGGAGAACATTTGTTGTGGAGAAATTACACATACATTCTCTCTATCTCTCCCTAAACCTAATTTTTGTTCCTTGTTCCTATATTATTCTCTCTCTAAAAAAAAACTCTTGACTAAACCCACCATAATCTCATATTACTCCCACTTAGCTTTCTGCCACTCCACCTTTGATCTATTTTTCTCATCTCCACCACCACATTGTTCCCTACGACATCATCTAATTACATCACAACATCAAACCCAATTGAGTCATGCGACTCACCCTCGACCCGCGCGGCTACTCAGGCACCCTCTCCATGCTTGTCTTCAAATTCACCGCACAAGCCCACCTTGACCTCTTTGAAAATAAATTTTTTGGCCCCAATCCTAGCTTCTCTTATTTTACCTCTCTCTCCAATTTCAACGACTGATTCCTTTATTCTCTTATCTTTCCTCTCTTTTCTCGGGTTCCTCCATCGGCGAGATGGTATTTTTTTGAATTAGACGCCGTCAATGGGTTTTTCTTCGGCAGATAAGGGGTGTAATAACAGAGGGAATAACCCCATGTTTTTTCTTTTTTGCTAAAGAATATGTTTGGAATTTTTGTTGGGAATGGATTTAAGAAATGGAGAAAGTGGGAATGTGTTTGCAATTAGGGGGCAACTTTTTCTAGGAATGGGTAGTGAGTAGTAGTAGAAGAGGGAATGTGTTTGTAATTTTAAAGTTTGGGTTTGAGTTTGGATTTGGATTTGGGGTGGAGGGAGAGAGAGAAGAGGGTGAATAATTTTGCCATCTCGACGTCAGTCTGCCATCTTATCCTAATAAATTTCCATTTCAACATCCAAACACATAATTTGTGCAATTTCTGTTAGCAAATGGACGAAAATTGACACCGGGTGTCTAATTTTATAATGGGTATATAATTCAAGTGTCTGATTGAAATAAAATAAAATATAGATGTTTATGGGACATCGAGTGTAAATTTAGGGGTCTTTTTGAAATTTTTGCAAAAGTTGGAGTATTTGACAACTTAACACAGAATTTCAAGAAATTGACACCGGGTGTCCAATTTAATAATGAGTAAATAATTCAAGTGTTTGATTGAATTAAAACAAAATTTAGATGTTTATGGGACATCGAGTGTAAGTTTAGGGGTCTTTTTGAAATTTTCGCAAAAGTTACTCCTATTTGACAACTTGACACGGAATTTCAAGTGGCTTTACCCGGTCTGGGGTGTGGAGTTCCAAGTCAAAGTCTGTGACTTTTTCCACTCGTGGGTTTGGTGAAAAGTGAAGCCAATGCGGTCATTTTGCACAAAGAGCACGAAGTTACCAAGGGTTTCTGTCCATTATTTGGCTTGATCCGTGGTTCAGTATTCGCTTCTGTATCTGGGTGGTTTTTCTTTTCAAGGCCAGGTAATGGATGCTTCTTTAATTTCTGAAGAATGGACTTAGTATATGTTCATGAAAATCAGTAATTTTGGCATGTGGGTTTCGTGATTTTGGCTGTTTCCTTTGTACATTTGTTGGGAAAGCAGAACTGAAGTTCTTTGATTGGCTTTGATTAGCTTTTTCTGTTCTTTTTGTTGTGTATCTGCTATATTGACATAGAGGGGGGATTTTGTTAATATAGTTTAATTATGTTCAAACATATTCTTAGTAAGCTTCCTAAGAAGTCCTCAAAGTCATCTAAAAATCAAGAATTTCATGCACCCTTTACCCCAGTTTTAGACATTTCTACCAGTTCAAAGAGTGGTGATGTAGGAAGTAACAAATCTGGTAACCCAATAAATACATCTCTTGCAACCCTTTATTCTGCATCAAATATTGGACATAATCAGCCGGATAAATTGTCAGTTGGTGCGAAGTCAAAGCTGAATGGGAAGTCAGTTGCTGCTTATGAAGCACTACCTAGTTTTCGTGATGTTCCAGGTTCTCAGAAGGAGAACCTGTTCATCAGAAAGCTAAAGATGTGTTGCGTCCTATTTGACTTCAGTGATGCAACAAAGAACCTAAAGGAAAAGGAAATCAAGCGACAAACGTTGCTAGAGACTGTGGACTATATCAGTTCTGCAAACGGGAAGTTCTCAGAAACTGTTATGGATGAAGCTATAAAGATGGTATCTGCCAATATATTCAGGTCATTTTCTCCTCAGCCTCATGAAAACAAACTGGTAGGAGCCTATGATTTGGAAGAGGAGGAGCCTTTAATGGATCCCGCTTGGCCTCATTTGCAGATTGTGTATGAGTTTCTGCTGAGGTTTGTTGCATCACCTGAAACCGATGCGAAATCTGCTAAAAAGTACATTGATCACTTCTTTGTTCTTAATTTGTTGGATTTGTTTGATTCTGAAGATCCAAGGGAAAGGGAGTACTTGAAAACTATACTGCACCGAGTATATGGGAAATTCATGGTACACAGACCATTCATCCGCAAATCTATGAACAACATATTTTATACTTTTATTTTTGAGACTGAAAAGCATAATGGTATTGCTGAACTTTTAGAGATATTGGGTAGTATCATTAATGGGTTTGCTTTGCCACTCAAAGAAGAACACAAATTGTTTCTTGTTCGTGCTCTAATCCCCTTGCACAAGCCGAGATGTTTAGCTATGCATCATCAGCCGTTATGTTACTGCATTTCACAATTTGTGGAGAAAGATTGCAAGCTTGCTGATAGTGTCATCAGGGGTTTATTGAAGTATTGGCCAATCACTAATAGTTCAAAGGAAGTCATGTTTCTGAGTGAGTTGGAGGAAGTTCTAGAAACAACTCAGCTGCCAGAATTCCAGCGCTGTATGGTGCCATTATTTCGGCAGATTTCTCGTTGCTTGAATAGTCTGCACTTTCAGGTGCGAGCTTTCAACTTTTTTTACATTAGTTTTCTCCATTTGTTTTCCGTTCCTATTATGTGCCTCGTTTGTTTGCTTTCCAATATGGTCCACCCTTTCATTCGGGTTTGATATGTCCTTCATAGCTTCAATAGCACTTTGAATTGTACAATTTGAAGCATTTGTCTTGCATTTCATGGTTTTTCCCGTCACATATCGCCAGCGGTGGTTGATTTATTGTATCTGTGTAGACCTTTAGTTTTCCTCTTACAATTTACTTTATCTAATGGAATTATACTATGGTGCTATATCTTCAATCTATTGATTTTTCCCGTTACATATGGTGCTAATATCATCAATCTATTGGTGATGAGTTGTTTGAAACGTAATTCCTAAGGGAATTATAGTATTATATCTTAAAAGTGAAAGCTGAGCAGTGGTCATGATTCTTTTGCTAGTTAGGACTCAGAGAATAGGTTATTAGGTTCGTGGTGGTGGTGGAGGCTCTGAGCTGCAGCATGGTGTGAGAATGCACGTTGTTCAAATTTCAGTGATGAGGAAGTGCTAATACTAATTGAGACAGTTGTGGTGCTTGCTTGAGGTTGCTAATATTGGTAGTGACAGATTTACAGACAGGAGTGGCGCAGGAAAGACTTGGTGATGGCATTATGGTAGAGGTGAAGCTGGTGGTTGTGTTCTTGAAGGGCGGTGTTGGCATAGTGCCAAGATTTGTAATGAGTTTTTGGTGGAAATGGATGGACTACAGTCACTACACAGAAGTGATAGGCTGACCATCTATTCTAATATATAAAGGGAGAGCACAAGTTTGGTGTCTCTTATTTTTTGTCATTGTGTCAATTTTCCTTTTCCCACAATTATCCCTCAAAAATCTGGCTTACTACTTATTCAGTTAATTGTGAATCCTTAGTCTGAAGGGTAACCATGGAAACTGATTTGGGTTTGGGTAAAATAACTGCTTGGGTTAAAATAACTGCTATGGTTATTAAATTTGTTATCATCTCAGATGCATGCACTTCCCTTTTCTTTCCATCTTCATTGCCCGTTGCATTTCTAAACTTATAGACATGAGTGTTCTCTCCCTCTCTCTCTCTCCCAAAAATTTAATTAATGTATCATTCGGAGGGTTTCTTATGTGGAATTACAAAGTTGGGTGGAAGCAATAATATGTGAAGTTCAGAAAAAGTGGATGCTACGTGATAAAAAAAAATCTGGGTGATCCTATCTTTTTCTGTTTTCCGTCAAATCCGAGGTTAGAAGCTTAATTCTGTGACTATTTTTTCTAAGTCAAATATTTTTGCACGTTAAGAGTGTAGGATTGATTATCATTTAATCTTTTGTTTCTCCCTCGGCATGAAAGAGAAGGGAGACCACTTGATGTTTTCATTCACTTTTTTAGAATCAAGTCATTTGTATACGGTGGTTCTAAGGATTCGACTTGCACATACACCGCGATATTTGTAAACCGAAATAGATGAGATCAGTAAACCACTTTGATGTTTTCATTCATTATTTGTACTTCTGTTTGGTAATTCTCAAAACAAGAAAATGCCAATGCACACACGATCAAAAGATAAGCCAGATGCTTTTGTCACATTTTTTGTCAAAGTTCGAGCGTGTGCCCAGCCTTTTACACATGAAGTGCCCTAAGGCACATAGTAAACACCATTTATTCTTAAAAATAAAAAAGAATGATGTGAAATGTGAACATCATTGCTGTGCCTTCATGTCCTTGAGATGCGAGTGATGAGATGAATAGACACTTAGACACATACCCTCAAATGATTATATTTCACTGCATGTATTTCTACAGATTCGACTTGCACAACTAGATTAGCCAGAAGCTTTTGTGCATATGTTTTTTTTTTCTTTTTTCAAATTCGACTTGCACACGCATTGCATGTGCCCCGTCTTCTATTTGAGTAAAAGGAGTGGCGAGGACACACGATTAAACAATAAGCCAGGTGCTTTTGTTCATACTTTTTTGTCAAAGTTAGACTTGCGCTCGCATTGCGTGTGCCCCGGCCTCTATGTTGGTAATTGGGGACAAGTAGCTACCATCGCCAAACTGGTGGCAGCAAATAACATTAGATGATGGAGGTGGTGCGGATGGTGCTAACAGGGAAGGCAAAGGCAGTGGTGATCGCATTTGCCATTTGGCTTGTTGCAACAGTGCTGGGTAGTTTAAGAATAAGAGCTGGGAGGTGGATTTTTTGTGTCGTGACATGTGGTGGGATGTGTACTTTCTGGAATTCCATGTTTCACGTGATTGGGATTTGGGACTTCTACAATTATTGCAGTATTACAAGCCTAAAACTGGGTTGCTCAGCATAAAATTCCTTCCCTTTTTCTTTCACCAAAAGTGTTTCGTTGCCTAAATCCTTTGGCTTTTGAATTGCCTTTAGACCCCCTTGTGGATTGTATGAATAAATGAGCATCGATATGCTCGTTCTGTGCACTGAATGCAAGGGTGGGGTGGGGGGTGGTTAGACACTTAGAATGTGGCAGCTGTACAAATATTATGAGGCATGAGCCGTAATTATATTTACTTACAAAATAGAAGCTCATGATCAAACTATGATCGGGTGCAGTTTACTGTATGGTGTGAACTGGATGCTACGCACGCAGTATGGTCAACAGTCTCAAATTAGCTTGATGAGGACCAAAAAACTGTTATTTGCTCGTATTCTGGTCATGTTGGTGGCCTAGGCAGTTGGAAACAATTCAAAGTCTTGAAATAGAAGCATGTTTTTAGCTTGATAACTTTAGGATCAAGCTGCTATTTGTCTTCCGATGTCAGTCCTTTACTTTTCCGTGGACTGGTTATTATAAGTGGAAGTAACATAGGTGGTTCCGTGGTTGGACGAGTTAACCTTTTTGTGGCAGTTGCAGTGGTGCTGGCAACATCTGGTTATTCAATAACGGTAGCTGTATGATTGCAGTGGTGCTGGATGAGTCTTGTGTTGTCTAACTTCAAAGTCGGTCTTAAATACTTCTGGGATTTCTTCCAGTGACTTAGTAGTGTTCCCATGAAACACCTTGGTGTACTCTTTAGATATGGGTCTTCCTTGCGGCATGTGTGCAATGCCATTCCGTTCATGTGCTTGGGTCCCACATCTCGTTGGCACGGGCTACTAGATATTTCCGTTTGTCCTTGCGCTCTCCTTATGAGGTTAGGACGTTATAATTGAGGCAAAATAATGTGCTGCATTAGACTCGATACGCACCTGCCGCCTAGTAACATTATCCAAAAAGCTTAATTGTTACACTTGACTAGGTTTACTTTTCATCAGCTGGACCTTCACCAAACTGCGCCCTAACTGTATATGCGTTGGACCCTCCCTCAGCCTGAGCATCTCCGTTGTGCTCTAAGTGCCTTGTCTCTATGGTTAATTGAAACTCTCACACAACCGGCTTAGGATACTAGTAGGGACCTAAGAATTTTCTCGATGTTGTTACCACAATCGAGAGTTCCTTGAGACCATTGTGTTCATGTGTGTCATTGGCTAGAGTTCAAGGTTTGTGAAGGTGCTTGCTCAGTTCCATCAGGGGACTTACACCTTGATTGGGCTTAAGGAGAGCATCTCTAAATGAATACAACTGTAGACCAACTCAAAAAGTGTGCAAAGTGTGATTGAGCCCCTCTAGAGGACGGTGGGATTGGTCCCCCAGGTATAAGTTGAGGTGCGCAAGCTGGCCCGGACACATATATAAAACAAACCCTCAAAAGTGTGCAAAGTGTGTTTCGGCCTCTCTATGCTGGAGAGTTTGCTCACTAGATTTGCAACCAGATACCTCAACTTTTGAATTCAAGATCTTAGGGATTGGTTCTTGTGGTTTAGGGTTTAGCTCCCTTAGTTGTAGTGGTTCTTGTGGTTTAGGGTTTAGCTCCCTTAGTTGTAGTGGGCCATCTCGCTTTATTTTTCTCTGTCATGTGTTTCTTTTATTGTCTGCTCTTTTTGGGTAACCATTCTCTAGCGATTTCCTATCAGGTTGCAATTAAAACACTCAGGTTTCACTAGGGTAAGGATTGGAACACATCAATTCACCAAGAATGATGAACATGTTCAAAAAATTGGAACTTGGAACCAACTCTGGTCCAACTTTTGAGAACTCCTTTTACATGAAGTGTATACACCTTTCCTTTCCTGTCCAGTATTTTCCATCCAAGTTGAAATAGGAAAAGCCGCAAGCAACACCAAGCCCGGTTGTCGGCATTACAGTTTCTTTTCCTAAAATAGTAATCGTGGTTAGCACTTAGTAGTCATGAATTTCTGCTAATGCCAAATGAACATATATGTTTGTACTTTGTACCATATTCAAAAAAGCCTCTTCCACTTTCCTACTAAATCTCTCGGTATTCTGGCACATAAATAAAGGGATCGACGAGATTATGGAAAATCATGTTCACCAAGAAATGACCTGAAATTTGATCTTGGTCTATTTGAGATTGTTCCTTTTAATAGTAATCAGAGATGTTTTCTTGTCTCGTTTCTTTTCTGAACAAATCGAAGAACCTAGTGGATTGAAGTCATCCTTGACTGCTGTTATAAAGATTTTGGCGGAACATAAAAAGAATCATCTCGATAAGAATCAAGTTAAAAAGTCTCTTTGGCAGCTTGATTTAGCCTTTTAGCTGTGTTGTTTAACCCTTTGTAGTTTCTTTGGTCAATTTCTTAAATCCGTAATCGTAGTGCGACCATTTAATACTTGTTTCTTTCAGGTGTCAGAGAGAGCTTTGTCCTTGTGGAACAGCGATCATATTGACAACCTAATTCAACAGAATTGCGAAGTGATACTGCCCATTATCTTCCCGGCATTGGAGAGAAATGCTAGAGGCCATTGGAATCAGGCTATCCACAGCTTGACATTAAATGTCCGAAAGACTTTCTTCGATCTTGACCCTGAGCTATTCAAGGAGTGCATGCTCAAGTTTCAAGAAGACGAATTAAAGGAAGAAGAGGTAAAAGCTAGACGTAAAGCGACGTGGAAACAACTGGAAGGCATTGCTTGGAAGAAGGCTGTCACTAATGAAGCAGTGCTTCTCCTCTGAGAAACCCTAGCATGCCATCAGGTATAGGAGATTTTATAGTGGCATTCATTTTTCAAATTAAGCAGATGCAAAATATAGTGTAGAAGGTGGAATGCCCTGTAGTATAAGGTTCATTTCGTTCTTCCTTTCCTACTGAAATAAAGGTTTCATAGTAATATCAGTTACGCTAGAAAATCGTGCCAAAAACTCATTGGTAAGTGTTCTATTTTTCTCCCTTAATAACTAAGATATCTGAGTTTATGGCTGATCCCCGTGACAAACTTGAACAGCTGACCTACCCCCGCTGGTTGGGCAAGTAGACTTTAATTGGCGTCGAAAGCATATGACATTGTTGGTGTTTATTTTCAGCTCTGCACTACTTTAGAAACTGAGGCTTATAAACAGACATCTATTTGGGAATTAGGTTTCTCATTTTGCCTTCTGCTTTCACCTGTAAAATTTCTTGAGAAACAGTCATGATTTAACACTTGCAAATTTTCATTGCCTTTTGTTAGTGGGTTATCAAATTGGGGAATGAATAGCTCTCATCCCCACAGGAATCACATCAAATTGTACTGGCTTGGTGCCATGGCAAATGCTATTCATTCCTACTGTTGCGCTGCAGTTTGGATTACTGGATTTAGCATCTCGCCTTTCTGCCTAGCTCTCCCATACCTCGGTAAAGTTATTATTTGCTCCTGGAGCATTGTCACGTCCCACATGAATGTGTGGTGGGAAGGGCCCTGCACCACCACTTGTCCTATTGCACGACGAAAGAGAAACTATGTGGTAAAAGATCACTAAAAGTACCGCGGGAATCTCGATTAGCTTAAAATTACACATGTGAAGCATTGCTTACTTTTACTCAAACTCGAGACTAGATATGAAAATGGAAGATGATGCTTTTCAAAGCTGAAATCAGGCGGAGGCTGTTTGTGTCTGGTTTCAAATGTAGGCCCACGCAACACGGTTTGAAGTTGAATGCTCCTATGATGGAAAAAACCAAGCATACACGTGTGCACACCACCCTATCCGGACCGTCCAAATATTTTTTTGGATGTTCTGAATTTGAAATGCACCATGACTGGTAAAAGAGCTATTTGACCGGTCAAAGTGCATTTCAAATCTAGAACGTCCAAAAAGGCGTTGGGACGGTCCAAATGAGGTGGTGTGCATGTAGTGTGCGCGTGACATTGCTATCCTATGATAACTACAGATGACGTGTAGTAGTAAAGTGTATTTTAGCAACAAGTAGGGATTTGGCTACTAAGTGAAGTATACAAGTGGCTGACTAAAAAACTTGAACCGCTTACCTAATCCTGGTTGATTGGGTACTTAGCCTTCAATAGGCGTAGAGACTATCTCAAAGTAGTTACAAAATTTTCGTCGCTCCTTTCAGTTCAGGAGTACCAATACCTTTACGTGAATCGTAAATGCATGAATGTGGTAGACCGAAAAATCAGCGTTTCGTGAAGGAATACGTAACACAGCCAGTGTCGTCCGCTTGCTTATCATGCCCGGTAATGATTAGGTCTCTGCTCCATAGAGGAATCACATCGAACTGTGTTGGCTTGGCGCGATGGCAAGTGCTATCATTCTCAGTATTGGGGTGCAGTTTTGTTGAGTAATGCAAATTAAGCTTCTCTAGATCAAATAGAGTGAGGGTTAATGCTATCTACCTACTAGCTTCTTCCATACACTGTTGAATCCATTTTCATAGAAAAACAGTAATTCTCTTGATGGGTATTCTTCTACTATGTGTCCATATTAATCCACCATTTTCATAAACCATTTGTAAAGAAAACGAAAGTGAGTTGCGGGCGGAGGTTACTTACAAGGTAAATAAGATTGAGATTATACCAAACTTTGCCTTTTACTTTTATTTTATTCGCTCGAGAAGGATGTAAATCTTGCTGGAGAAAAACAAAATCTATGTAGAACGTTGCATAGAATTGTTGCAAAGATCTCATTTAGTGTGATCAACTGAGATTTTGACTGTCAGTTAGAGTGATCAACTGAAATTTTGACTGTTGGACAATATCACGTTCAATGAAACATTGTGAATCATAGTTGTGTGCATTATGTGCCAAGAGTAGCAGGAGACAGTTTTTGCATTGATTGAACCTTTTTTGAGTGGAATATGATTAATCTCATCACTTTTCATCAATATTAATCTTATGGGAAGAGTATATGTTTCTTTCAATTTTCTTTCCCGAATATAGGGTTTCGACAGTGTCCAGACTAACTTATGCGCACCTCAACTAATCTCATCCCGGTCCAATCTATGAGGGTATAAGGGGGATTACACTAGTCACTGCCAGAAGAAACCATAATATGAAATGCCAAGGGCCAGAATAAATAAAGTGATGTCCTAGTCCATACTCCACACAATAAGGCATGAACAAACACGACACGACACAACACTGTATTATGATAAGTAGCGATGTCAACCTCTTTTCCATATAACTTCTGTTTATTTTAAAAAAAAAAATGACAGGAAAATTTGGTAAAAGCTAGAAGTCAACAATCATAATGTCTGTGACTCTGTATCCAGTATCCTTATCCCCAGGGTACAAAAGCCCGGGATGTAGAAAATACTAACAAATGAAACAATCATAATGCCTGTATCCAGTATCCTCATCCCCAGGGAGATGTGGGTACAAAAGAACTTCATGGTATCAGATTGGATCTATTGTATTATTAAACACACTGGTTACAGTGAAATTAATTCACGATTGATATGGAAAATACAGCAAAATCTGGGAGGAAATAAATAACGCCACCCACAAGGGAGCTCAAAGCAGGAATTCGGCTGTTTAAACAAGCAGCAAAATGTTGAGGCCAAAAAAAAGACAAAAAAAAAAAGAACCTAGTAACGGAGCCAGTAGGTCCTGCGCCTGAACCAGTTGTAGTCAGGTAAACCCTGGATAGGCCCCATGGCAGCGATAGCGACATCCTTCAATTCCAAACATAAGACCAAACACAATTTAGAAACAAACATAAAATCAAACGCGAAACACTGACAAGGTTTCTACTCCCTCCGTTCCTTAGGACCAATTTGGAGAATAATCCAACTATTGAGGAGACAATTGCACTTTAAACATTGTAAGTTGTAACTTTCCAAAAAAAAAAACCCCCATTTAGTTAGCAATTGCGAGTTTAAAATTCAAATGGCAATAGCAAAATGGGAATAACATTTCAGGGAGAGGGAGGGAGTATTGTTCTTTCCTTGTTATGTTAATGGGGAGTGATTTCCACACCCCCAAATTGATATCCACACTCTTTTTTTCTCTCGTCTTCTGTGAAATTTTTATTGCTAAAAGTGTTGCTAAAAGACAAAAAAGGGTGTGTGGATATCAATTTGGGGGTCTGAAAATCAATGATGCAATTAGCAATGGGATGCATCCATCCTTACCTGGTCAAAGATAAAACGGTTTGCAACGCGTTTGATGGTGCTGGCATCTACAGCATCAATCCTGGCAAACAATTCAGCGAACGGGATTCTTCTGCCGTATGTAAGTAGCTGCAATAACATTAAGGGAAAGGCCAGACGATAAGCTCACTAATCAAATTTTTTTAAATGCAAAAGTTTCATTTTTCTTATACTTTATATAACCAAAGCCTCCACGTTTTAAGAATCATACTAAGCCTTCAATTTCACATCCACCTAGCAACCCTGAAACGAACAATGCAACAACTATTGTACCTGACGTCCGATATCTTCAGCAACAGGACTGGTTCCATCTATGTGAAGCATCAGAGAAGATTTCAACTGCAGTACAACAGAATTGCAAATGAGTCTCGATATAACGAAAGATAAATGAACATCTTCCTCTGGTTAACCTAAGCATGTCACATGAACTATAAATAAGTAAATTGTCAGAAAGAGACTAAATGGGATTGGAAGGGACTGATTCAACACACGAATACCCAAAGATCAAGTGAAGTGACAGAGACACAGCCCCAGATGCTATCATGCAGATACAACCAAGGGCAAGGGTAAAGACTGTTTCACAACCTTAGCATAACAAGCACATACAGTTAACTGATGTCGAAACAATCGCAAGGCTTATGACATTTTTGTTTCAATCTGTTCTTTTTAGTATGCAGACCTACTGGTGTTCCTTGTTCATTCTTCCTCAAAGAAATATGAAAGTAGTGGAGTCTTTATTCGGGTCCTTTCCCTTGTCAGGAGTAAACCTCAAGAAGTCTAAGGCTAAAGTGAATTGGAAGGTAGTTTGCACTCCTAAATCTGAAGGTGGGTCGGGGTTCAAGTACTTGAAGTTATGGAACAAAACCTCTATGATGAGACTTCTTTGGGCTTCGAGCAAGGAGGATACGTTATGGGTTCAATGGGCTTACAGTTACATTATCAAGAGCCAAAACTTCTGGTATAAGCCAATCCCTCATGATTGCTCTTGGACAATCAGGAAGTTACTGAAGTTAAGAGTTTTGGGGCAGAACCTTGTTAAGCATATTATAGGCAATGGGCATGGAACTTTTCTCTGGCTCAATAGTTGGCTCCAAATGGCCCACCCACAAACTCTTTGAGGCCAGGACTTTATCTAATCTTGGTCCATCTTAGCATAATAAGGTCAACTCAATTATTTCGAATGGTGGTTGGCATTGGCCTAGGCCAAGGAACAGGGTCATTCAACAGATCCAATCATCCCCTCCTGCTTCTCTTCTGCCTCAGGGGGATAGAGAGGATTGTGTTATTTGGTCTGTATCGCTGAATGGTCTTTTTTCTACTACGCACTTGGGAGGCTTTAAGAAACCGGAGTTCCAAAGTGCAGTGGGCTAATCCAGTGTGGTTTTCAAAAAATGCCCCCAAGTGGGCTTTCATTCTTTGGTTAGCTTGCTTAAATAAATTAGCTACAAAAGATAGGCTCAGAAGATGGGGTATGCCTGTTGATTAGTGTATTCTTTGCTCTCAGCACCATGAACCTGCCTTGCACCTTTTCTTTGAATGCAATTACTCTCGAAAGATTTGGGAGCCCATTCTTCACAAATTTGAGGTTCAAAGGAGAGCTGGGAAGTTGAACTGAACTGGGCAGTGGGTATTGCAAGAGGAAAACATTTAAGATCTGCTATTCAAGCTGTCATTTGCTGCGGGGGTTGTATCATATATGGATTGAGAGGGACTCAAGGGTATTTGGAGGGAGTCCTAAGCACCCCCGTGGGATTTTAGCCTGTATTGTAGATAACTTCAGGCTTCACATTTGTTACTTGGAAGAATATCCGAAACTTAGTTGAGAACCAAAGCCTTTCGTCATCTATGGAATCTCTCTAATAGAATTTTGGGGAATTCTATCCATTAGTTGTTGCACAGTTCTGTAGTTTGTTGTAGGTTCTTGATGTACAGTTTTTCTGTGTAGAGGGTTTTCCCATTGTTCTTTCTTTGGTTGGTTATAAAACGCCGAAAAAAAAGAAGATAAAGTGAAGTGACGTTGCCTCGTATGCTAGCAAGCAGATACAACCAAGGGTAAGTGTAAAGACTGTTCCACATCCTTAGCATAACAAGCACATATAATCAAGGGTCAGCGCAGGAGTTGGTAGCTACCTGGTTACGAGCACGAATGACGTCGGCTTCGGAAACTCGATAGGATAGCTTGCTTATCTCGTACATAATTGCATAAGCCAAATCATCCAAGCAGTCCGGCTAAAATGAAATTTCCAAAGCAAGAATGAGTAAACAGAATAGCTGAGGCCTTAATTGCATCATCAGGAAAAAAGTTCAGCAAAACAGGCAAACTTTAAAACCCACGAAGAAGTAGAACTTAGCAGGCAATATCCAGTTAAAAAATCTTATAGAACCTTCTTTCTCACCACATAGGCCTAAAAGTCTGTGAAAGAAGCTACCACACTGGAACTAGATCACAGACTAGAAATGGATGACAATCAATGACAAGTTTGAGCCCCCTCTTGATATGCATATCCCCTAGAGCAGGACTTGGCACCATGAGTCTTTAGACTCTTTACAATTATACAAATTTATGATGCCAATAAGAAACCCAACAATATTTTTTTATTTTTTAAATTCAACCATCTTCCTGTATCATCCAGAATTCCAGATACAGGTAGGCTAAAGCCCTTCCTGGAAATTTGCCTATATATGTTTAAAGACAGTCATCAGAAATCCATTTTTCCCTTTCTGACGAGACTGGATCATCACGGACTGAAGAGGAGTATTTTGTTTTACTCGAATTATGATTTCCATATGGAACTCACAGAATTGTTGTACCCCCTCCGTCCTAAATTGCAGGTCCTTCTTTCTATTTTTTGATGTTCCAAAATATTTGTCTCATTTCTAAAAACATCCATCAAAACAGGGTTACTTTCCAGTTTTACCCTTAAAAAGTATTTTTTCCATCTCAATTGGCTTGTCCATTATCTTTTATTATATAACGGTTCTTATGATTTTGAAAACTTTGTATAATAAAACTAATTGATATCTATCAAACAAGATCCATATAAAAAATTAGCCCCACAAAATTGGCCACAGTAATATTGACTGGACTTAGAAGCAAAACAGAAAAGACAATACAAAGTTTTCACACCCCTTAAAAAACTCACTTCCCCACAAGGGGCAAGCAAATTGGAACGGAGGGAGTACTTAATTATGATTCGATGTCTAAGCTCACCCAGCATGAGATCAACACAACTGTGTCATATTCAATTACTAACTTATGATGCCTCATTTGGTGGTGTGGTCGCTTCTAATGAAGCACCTTATTGTTAAGAGGTTTATAGCTAAAAGGTGGTTGTAAAGAGGTACTACTATTTCATAGTTGCATTCCAAAGGCACTTTCGCGTCCGCTTTATGTTTAGCACCATAGTGCTTTATTTAAAAGTGCCTTCACGCAAATAACCTCGAGAAATCACAGTATTTCAAAGTTAGTCGACAGGAATAGAAATAGTACAAAAAAGGGGAAGTCTTAAAGATGTTATCCATGGACAGAAAAAATCACTATGAAGGTGGGTGAAAGACCCTGACTATAAAATCAAAATAAAATGAAAGTAAACTCACCTTAGCAATGGCATAAACACCAAAAAGACCAGTATCTTTATAGTTGGTGTTAAATGCCATCATGCTTTCAGCAATCTCATTAATGCCAACCCTCTGTGCAAGCTCGGAGCTGTTTACAGATGTCAATAAAAGTCAACATGTAATCCAAGATATGCCCTAGGCAAATATCCATTTCAAGTTGACGAAATACAATAATGATGTTCAGCAGCTTACCCCATGTGCTTTCCACCACCTGCAGTCTTATTCCATGATCCCAACATAGATTGCATAACCATCAAAGCGATTGAATCTGGATCAGTCCAAGAAGCCCCATTGAAGGCAACAGCAAATTGTGCCAAAGGCATATCGTCGTCAACTATCCTAACCTGATTAACCACCCAAGGATACCAATTAATTTATTTGCTACAATGAGCAGGAGCAGAATATTGCCCTGAAGCAGATCATGAAGTATTCATGTGATATAAGCCCACCTCGGAACCTGTAAAAATTGCTGGTTCTTTAGCAACTAATTCAGCAGCTGTAGTTGGATCTGTCGACAGCTTTGTGAACAATTTCTTCACTTGCTCAACAATGTCCTCATGCTTCACAGCTCCTGAAGCAGCAATTACCTAGAGAAGCAGTCCCAAAGTAAAACACCAATGCTTAAGACTTCAATAAGTCCACAGTACATAAAAATGATGGAGTGAAGGCAAAGCAAACATACAAACCATTTAAGAAGATGCTCCAATTAATACAAATAGATATATGTAATTTAGTTACTGCAACACCTACCATTCTACTTGCAGTGTAGTGAGTTGAAATGTACTTCTTAAGATCATCTTTGGTGATTGTCTTGATATTTTGAGCAGGTCCAAGAATGGTTCTCCCTAAAGGCGTGTACTGGAAGGCAGTTGCATGCAAATGGTCAAAAACAACTTCCTCTGTTTGCCCTTCAACCTATATAAAGATAAGCATCACAATAAGCAAAAATCAAATAAGTAAAAGAAAACAAATTTGGATAGACTAAGCAAATCATAGAGATGGTTTAGCAGATGAAATAAGGAGACTACCTAAGAATGAAAAAAAAAATAAAAATGATCGAAGAAGCGGATAATAGATTAGATCATGAGCATTCTACGAGGAGATAAACCAACACTAAGGAATTACTTTCAGTGGTGCCCCTGCTTAACTTCTTCATTCTTTTTGAATGTAATAATTTATCAAGTGACTAAATATCGACTACCCATTTAGAAGAAACCAACGATGAGTCAATGCACAACAATTGCAAGGTAGTATACACAAGGTTCTGAATACCGTATCGGCTTGAGTACCGGTTTTCCTATTGGTACGGTACGGTACCGGTACCGGTCGATACCGGGTACCGTATCGGATTTACCGCAACTCTATCTATATGTATAGGGGAGGGTTCAAGAGACACAAAATTTGCCACAAAATATGGCATTTTTCAACCCCATTTTCTTCAAATCAACTCTATCTATATATGTATAGACCCTTAAACCCACTTAATCTATGTATATTTAGTCCATATTTGTTGTATTTGATGTTTGGTAGTGATAGAAGTTGAACCCATGCATCACAAAGGTTTTTTTATAATCTGTCCGTTCAGAAATCATGGTTTTTGGGTCACATTGAGACCAAATTAGAAAAAGTGCATACCTACAATCTTGTAGATCTTGAAATTCTCTTAAATTTTGATATATAACTTGCCTCGATCGGAGTTGGGAGTAAAAAGTTATGACTGAAATACGGTGGCAGCTCTGTTCTGCCCTTGTTTTTTACCGTACCGGCCGGTACGGCCGGTACCCGACCGGTATGGCCCGGTATTGGACACGGTACGGTATTGGGGTTCCTTGGTACCGTTTTTATACAAAACCGGTACGGTACGGCATTAATAACCTTGAGTATACAGGCTGCATTATCCAAGACAGCATTTGATAATATGCTTACAGACAAATGTTAGCCCAATAGTATAACACTATGTGCATCACGGCAAACAACTCTCACCTACATTTGTTCAGTACCTGGAAATGGTAGGGAAAAAACAAAATTGAAGAAAAAAAGAATGGAAAAAACAGTTTCATATCGTCCGTTACTTTTGATGAAAACATTTTTTGGGTGTTTTCTTTGAAAATGGGTTCTTTTTTTGGAAATCAAGTTCTGTAAACCTTCAACCAGATCAAAAAGTATAGAAAACTGTTAATAAAAGAGTAACCATACTGTGCACACAAAGATTTACAACTAAATAATGCTATTAAGAATCAAAGAATGCACATCAGCCATAAACGGTCACACTAGCAAATGTTAGATAGGAGTACATGTAATACCAAAAAGGGTAGAACTTTAATATCTATTTTTTACATTTTAATGCACTTCTACGTATTCCAGCACAAACACCACCATAATCACAGTTCTAATGCCTCCTCCATCTCCCTCGAAATCACGTCCGTAATCACAATTCTGATTGCCATTTCCTTAAAAAAAAAAAATACAATTTTAATGAAAAAGAAGCAAAAACACAACCATAGTCAACAATTTCAAATACCTCCTCCATCTCTCCTCCAAATCATAATCAGATTCTCATCCAACCTCGAATTCAATTCCTATTTCATACATGTTAATGCACTTCTACCTATCTATCCGCACCTTATACATATTCCAGCACACTCTCTCTCTTTAACTTAAGTGGGGGGCAGTCATTACCATTTCCTAGAAGATAAAAAAAAAATGCAACTTTAATGAAACAGAAGCAAAAACTTAACCAAAATCAACGATTTCATCGTACCTCCTCCATCTCCCTAAGAATCACATCGCGCTCCCGATTAATCCTATTCTCATCGAACCTCGAATTCTGCAAAATATCCGCCAAAAGATCCAACGCCCGCCCCACATCCTTGTCCATGACCTTGGCATAAAACGTGGTCTGTTCCCTGGACGTGTATGCATTCAAGTGTCCCCCCATGTTCTCCACCTCCTCTTCAAGCTCCCTCGCGCTCCTCTTCTCAGTCCCCTTGAATATCATGTGCTCCAAGAAGTGTGCGGTGCCGTTGGTCTGGTCGGTCTCGAACCGCGACCCGGCGTCGATCCAGACGCCGACGGTGGCGGTCTTGGCGGAGAGGGAGGATTCCGTCGCGATGCGGAGGCCGGAGGGGAGGGTAGTGATGCGGGTGAGTGGGGAGGTTAGGATTTCGGAGTGGGAAGTTAGGGTTGGGTGGGGGGAGTTGTGCTTTAAGAAGCGGGAGTCAGGGTTGTCGAGCTGTTTGAGCTTCTGGTTGATGGATAGGGCGAGGCGGTCGTAGGGCATGGCGTCTGGCGGAGGAGGGGAGGGGAGTGGCGGAGAAGAAGAAGAAGAAGAAGCGGTGGCGACGGCGGAGAAGGGTCGGAGGGCATTGTTGGATAAGGAGCGTGAACTGGACCGGCGAGAAAGAGATGATAGGAGATGCCGGATCGCCATCTCTGTAAATCGGACACTTCTACTTCTAATCGAAGAAGCAGCAGATCAGAGATTGCAGAGGAAGACGATGATTACGCTGGTTTTGATGTTCTTTTTCCTTTTTCCCAAGTTAGGGATCCTGAAGTTTCGATTGGGCCTTTTCACTAATATATTTTGGGCCAACATATGGTATTTTATTCGGCCTATGTACCTACTTAAGCCGATATATATTCTATTGGACTGGGCTAAGTTAGTTATGAATAATTTTGGGAATCAAAATGGGCTAAAGTTGCATGTGGTGGCTTGCTTACGTAGTAGAATTTTTGGATGTCTCATACTGTATCCTGGGATCGAGTCTCATTCTCTCCTCCCCATGTGCAATAGATTAGGAATGACGAATGACAGAAAAATAAAAAAGGCCAAAGTAATCCTTTGATGACAAAATAAAAGAATAAATTTATTTATACATTAATTATCTGTTTTTTCACAAATAAATAAAAAACATATTATAATTTTTTTTTTTGTAAAATATGACTGTGTCTTGTAGAAACCATTTTTGTGGGAGAAATTAACAGATAAAAATCAGAACACAATTAGAAGATCAAGTATATACCGTGGGTTATATAAATGAGCTTAATCAGTGTCAAGAAGATAGAATCCTGTCTAGATGAGTTCTTTTGTTTTCTAATTTCAAAGAAGCAGGTCTTAAATATTTCTAGGATATCTTCCAGCTAATTAGTAGTGTTCCCATGCATAAACACCTTGGTGAACTCTTTCGATATGGGTCATCCTTGCGACATAGTGTGCCATGCCATTTTGTTCATGTGCTTGGTCCCATATCTTGTTGACACGGGCCACTAGATATTGCCGTTTGTCCTTACGCTCTTCTTATGAGGTTAGACCATTAAAATTGAGACAAAGTAGCGTGCTGCATTATACTTGATAGACGCCTACCGCCTAATAACATTATCCAAGAAGCTTGATTTGCTCGATATTGGTGCCACAATCGAGAGTTGCCTAAGACCGTTTGTGTTCATGTGTTTCGTTGCCTAGACTTCAAGGTTTGTCAAGGTTCGCGCATGTCTCAATTCCATCAGGGGGACTTACACCTTGATTGGACTTAAAGAGAGACTCTCTAAATGAAGACAAGTGGACAACTGTAGATCAACTCAGAAAGTGTGCAAAGTATGTTTGATGCCACAGGTAATGGACGGTAAGATTGGTTCCGAGGAATAAATCGAGATGCATAAGCTGGCCCGGATACTGAAATATCAACAAATTAAAACACTTGGGTCTCAATCGGGGTAAGAATTGGAACACATCAATTCACCAAGAATGATGAAAGTGTTCAAAAAATTGGAACTTGGAAGCAACTTTAGTCCACCTTTTGAGGACTCCTTTTACATGAATTGTGTACAGTTTTCCTTTCCTGCCCATCCCCACAGAGGAATCACATCAAATTGTGATGGCATGGTGCCATGGCAAATGGGACACGGGGACATGCTGTGCAGCCTGTGCACAACAGGTACTACACAGAATCACAGCCGTCCGTTGCTTGGATGGACGGCTCAGTTTTCAAACAAATTATTCACGTCACTACTAGAATAATTGATAAAGATCACACTAAGAAAAATTAAAAGATTACGGTTTTGATGAAACCGTGATAAAGAAATGCAATGTGAGTTTTTAATGTCACTTTGCTAATAAAACCGTACTGATTAATAATAAGTATCACAGGTTTAAAAGAACTGTGATTATAATTGTTTAATTTAATCACATTTTCCTACAAATGTGATCAAATGTGTTTATTTCCACCACGATTTGTTACAAGTGTGATAAAATGTATTTGTTTTAACCACGCTGTGATACAACCGTGATAAAAACATTTTTATCACATTTTTTCCAACCGTGATAAAACGTGTTTCGCATATTTTATCCACACTTCGATTAAAAGTGTGATAAAATGTATTTTTTTCACCACACTTTGTTACAACTGTGATAAAAAAATCTTTCTTAACACAGTTTTTTCGACCTTAATAAAATATGTTTGCATATTTTAACCATAGTTCGATTACAAGTGCGATGGACTAGTAAATACTTTATTGTTTATTTTATATTTTTTTAATTTTGTCGCCTTATGCATCACTTTTGGCAACGAAACAAATATTTGTCGCCTTATGCAATACCTTTATCGACCAAAATATGAGCTTAGTTGGAAATGTCTAGCGCTCAAAGATTATCGGTGCGAAATGATTGGTGCCAAGTAGAAATTTGTCAGAAATATAATGGCGACAAAAAATATTAGCCGCCAAAGAGAAAACATGTCACTAACTAATTTTTTGTTAATTACTATATTCGTCTACCAAATTACTAGTTGTCGCCAAAGGTTAATCGACGGCGACCAAATTTACATCATCGATTGTATAATTTCTATGAAATAGAATAAAATAAAATATTACAATACTAATCATAATATAATGCAATATATATTTTATGTAAAATATATTACATATTTGTTGTAATATAAAAGAGAATAAATGAAAAGATAATACATATATATATATTTTTGGAAATGTGACATAAAGACTTGGGTAGCATAGTGGTTGAGTGTTAGGATAAGACTTGAGAGGTTGGGGGTTCAATTCTTAGAAAATGCATGTTGGGAAAAGAATTGGGAGGTTGTGGAGATAATGCCATGTGGCAAGTCACATGAAATACCGTGACGGTATAATTAAATCAATCACAGTTTTTTTAACAAACCGTGGTTGTACGTACAATATTTTTAATCACGTTATTTGTCCAAACCGTGATGGTAAAGTTAATTTAATCACGGTTTTTGAGCAAACCGCGATTGTATAGTATTTTTAATCACATTATTTGTTCAAACCGCGATCTTAAAACTAATTTTATCACAGTTTTATCTTCAAACCGTGATAATATTGTTCATTTGACTACGGTTCGTCATGTAAACCGTAATTGTATAATGTTTTTAAACACGTTTTTTTTACAAATCGTAATCTTTTACGATCTTTAACCACGGTTTGTTGTCCAAACCGTGATCCTATCTTGTTTATCATCACGCCTTATGCGTTTACATATCAGTTTGGACATATATTTAATCACAGACATAAACCATGGTTGAATCTTGAAGACTTTTAGTAACGGCTCCATCAACCACGGTTTTAAAACCGTGCTTAAATTATAAAAATCACAGGTTTTACCCGTGATCTTTTAAGTTTATTCTAGTAGTGCGTGAAGGGAAGAACTATTCGCGCGAATAATTTGTTTTTAATCCGAACCGTTAAAAACACTTGTGAACGGCAGTGATTCTGCGCAGCACCTATTGTGCACAGGCTGCACAGCAGACCCCGCGTCCTGGCAAATGCTATTCATTCCTATTGTTGCGCCACAGTTTGGATTACTGGATTCAGCATCTCTAGAAGTAGAGTGGGGCCTGCTTGCCTACTGGCTCTCCCATACATCGGGAAAGTTATTATTTAGTCCTGGAGCACCGCCACGTCCCACACGAACGTGTGGTGGGATGGCTTCTGCACCACCACTTGTCCTATTGTAAGCGCGAGTCTTGTGCACTTGAAATATTGCACGACGAAAGGGAAACTGTGCGGTAAAAGATCACTAAAGTCTAAAAGTACCATGGCAATCTCGATTAGCTTATAATTACATGTGAATTAAGCATTGCTTACTTTTATTTTGGTTTTACTAAGAATCTAGATTACTCAAACTCAAAGACTTGATGTGAAATGGAAGATGCATTCCAAAGCTGAGCTGTTTGTGTCTGGTTATTAAAAGTAGGCCAATGCAACACGGTTTGAAGTTGAATACTCCTATAAACTACAGATAACATGTAGTTGTAATGTGGATTTTAGCACAAGTGGGAATTTGGCTATTATCCATAAGTACAAAAATCATTACTGTATTCTACACAAGTGTTGAGGAACAAGCAGAGCCGGCTTTGGACATACGCCAATGATGCGGCCGCATCTGGCCCCTAAATTTTGACTAATTTTATGGGCCCCAGATATTTTATACCTTTATATATAAGTATACATCTAAACTTGATTATGATAGCTTAATTACTACTTTTGCTGTGAAAAATGTGAGAAGGGTGATATTTAAGTAATATATTTCGGATTAACATCTATAATGATTACCAAGTTTTGTGTTATTATTATTTTTAGTTCTTGTACAATGGGCCTCAAAATTAAAATTCGCATCCGGCCTCAAAAAACTGAGAGCCGACACTGGGAACAAGAGTCAATGGCCATGGCGGAGTCGGGATTTAAAATCGGGAGTGGTATGTTCGACAGGAGTCTACTTTTTTTTGTTGTTGCATGATGTTCACAAAATGTGAAGAGGAAAAAAAATTGGCTTGAAATTGGGGGCGGGGTGGCACCTATTCCATTGCCTCGTACTAATGTACTATCGGATTTAAGAGTATTTGTTTGACAAGAATTTTGCGAGAGAATTGGTATGTAGCATTGGTTGCCATAATTCCAATGTTTGGAAATTGAATAGAACAAAAAACTTATTTCATGATTATTTTTGAGTTCAAATTACGACTCAAATTAAGCGGGACAGTGGAATATCGATTCTAATTAACTCAATCATTCAAAAGAGAAAAATTCAATATCGATTCTAATTAACTCAATCATTCAAAAGAGAAAAATTCAATAATTGTTAGATTTTGTTTTACATCAGATTCTATTTTTGGCATAGACACTTGAACATGGGGCTTGCTGTCTAGAGGGGTCTGCAGACCCTGCTAACTCCCATCCGAGCCGTCCAAACACATTTGGACGGTCCAAATTTGAGGTTGGGTACATTACCGTGTAAAATACCCAAAACACCTTTCGGTACCCATTCTCAAATCTAGACCGCCCAAAACACGTTTTGACGGCTCGGATGAGGGTTCCAGGGCCTGCCAAGCTCCCCCGGACAGCAGGCCCCCGGACTTATGAAAGTATGCATGTCTTGCCGTGAGAAACTGTTTGGCGAGTATTGGATTATTTGCAGCCAGCGAAATTTCTGTTCTCACTTGGCCATCTATAAAAGTCGAGAATCAACATATTCCCTGTTGACTATAGGGTCCCTACTCCCTCAAATGGGAGAGACCTTTGATCTGTTTTTGAGGCTGAGAACGACAAGCCATGAATGGCCCGGAAACGGGTGCCTGTAGTGAGTTGTAGTGAAATCTCGGTCGTCCGTTCTTGTTTTGGACGGTCTGGATCTCAAATAAATTGTTCGCACGAACAATTTATTTAAGATTCAGACCGTCCAAAATACTTTGGATGACCAATATTCACTCACTACACTTGTAGTCACTACAGGCCCCCCACTTCCTGAATGACCTCCTTTTGTGTTGGTTTCTTTCTCTCTTTTTTTTTTTTTTGTAGAAGGGTAAATTACAAAAATCACTCTTAAGGTTTCTAGAAATTACAGATTGCCCCCACACATTCACATGCAAATGTGAATGTGGTGTTATATTGCTGCTGATGTTTTGCTTATATGGATGATTTTCCTACTGCCTCTGTTTTGCAAATGTGGTGTTACTGCTATATGGAGTATTCAGGGTGTTTATCAGGAAAATGGTGTGGTCTTGGGGGCAAGGGGCAATAGTTTGGTGCCTCCTGGGATATTTTGTATCTTGGTTTTGTATTTGGTGGCTTTAAAATTTGGTTGCTCCTAAGGCTATGATTTTTCGGTTTATGCATAGCTCCTGTTGAAATTTTGATTGATGGAAGTTTAGCTTGGAAGTTGGTGTTGCTAGTATCTGAAAGCATATATTTGTCAAGTTGGGCTCATAGTCGTTGGGTGGGATGCCAACCTCGTTAGTACCGCTCCTCGTTTTGATGCTTTCTTTTGTTCCGTTTAATCTTGTATCTTCGATATTTGATTAATAAAAATTTTGCCGTTCGAAAAAAAAAAAGGTCGGGCTCATAGTATGATTTGGGGTTCTGGTGCTGTATCTGAAGTTTGGTAGCAGAATTGGGTATTATGTAGATGATTTTGAGGAGTGTAGTCTTAATCTGTTTCTTCCTTTTGCTTTATGCTCTAATCTTGGTCTTCTTAAGTTGGCTCCTTGCTAACTTTGGTTATTTCCCTTTTGGTCTTTGCTAGGTGTTGATTCATTTTCGGAGGTGCCAACCTAGTTGGGAGTCTATTATTTTTTTTCGCCTATGCTTGGTTCCGTTTAATCATTGTAATTGATTTTCAATGGTTAATAAAATTTCTCTTTTGCCGATCAAAAAAAAAAAAAAAAACACCCATATTTTCGCTCTTCAGAAGCTATTAAAACAAGCTAAAAACTCACACACAACTTTTAATATATATACTACAAAACCAATATGATAGGCATAACAAAACCCAAGCTAGCTTAACTTGCCATCATAGCTGAAATCAGCAGGAGGCTGTTTTTTTTTTATCGGCAAAAAAATTTCAATAATCTCTGAGAAAGGTTACAGACTAAACAGATCACAAGTACAACGACAAACGCCACCTAAGAACCAAGTCCAAAAGGACGGTAAGATATCAACCAAAACACTGCAGAAAAATGGAAAATGATATGTATGCAGGATCGGCAAGAGCTTGTTGTTGCGTCTAGTTTTCAAAAGTAGAGGCAACAAAATCTGAATATTGAACATGATATGTGAAAAGTCAATTACAAATGAGTTGTAAAGTGGATTTTAGCTCAAGGGGGGAATTTGGATACGTGGCTGACTTTTAAGGATTCTTGAGGATCAAGAATCCGGTTGGCTTTGGACGGGTCAACGTATCGTAATTCAACCCGAAAATATGAACATAATCAATGAATTCATACAAGCGTACATATATAATTGCTATCTTCCTTTACATATAGAAACCAGTTATATGCATGCATGAACTATATATATATATATATACACTCACCTTCCTATGTGGGATCCCATACTTTGTTAAAGTGTTGGACTCCCATTTCCGGATCAAATTTCGACGATCCGATCCGTTCAATGTGTTTAAAACGTGTTTTTAAGGGTCCTCGCGAGGATTCGTAAAAAAAATATACCCGGAAGAGCTTCATCCGAGCGGTTTTTCATAAAATATATATCTACGGTTTGTATGAAAAATTGTTTGGATCAAGCCTTTCCGAGTATTTGTTTTTGCCCAATCTTCGCGTTGGCCTTTAAAAACACGTTTTAAACGCATTGGACGGTTCGGATTGCCGAAATTTGATCCGGAAATAGGAGAATTGGGTGACTCCCACACTTTGTTAAAATGTGGGATCCCTCATAGGAAGGGGACATTTTGCCAATTGTTTTGCAAGTGGATCATAGGACTTGCAAGTGGTTCCGCGGTCTCGATTAATTTCTTCCTGATTTGGTCAAAGACAGATTATTCACATCGGGACTATGAGAGAAATTATTATTTCGCATCAAACTCCTTACAAACATTTCCAACTTTTTTTTTTTGGATAAAAAACATTTCCAAATCTGTACACCTAAATCTGTGTATTCTTATCCTCAAATAATGCAGTGCATATATACTTTTCCACAAATTTTGGTGTATGTCTTCTACGTTTTTCATGTATTGCAATATTCAACAACAATAGGGGTAGTCGGGTAAGAGCATCAATATCAGACTTATCAATTTAGTTTTTGAGTTAAATGTAAAGAGCCAACCCCCAAAATCCCCTAAAATCAACCTCACCAAATCATTCATCAAATTTGTTAAACTTCTAACTTTGCTACAGTACCGCACCAATGTTCACTCACCAAGACACTATTCACGCACTATGCACTTTTTTTTTATTACTTTTGGGGAGTAGGAGTAGAAATAAATAATAGTTTAATAAGATGAAGTTAGAATAGAGAGTCTGATTTTGTGAAATTTTTGAAAAGTGACTTGCTAATTTATAAAAGGTGTTTTTTGAGGTTAAATTTGGTGTTTTTTTTGGTGAAGCTGATAAGGATGCCCTAATTCTGTACTTCAAGCTAAATTTCATCAAGTGATTGCATCGAGTGATTATTCAGTGCTTTTTGGAGCACCGTGCTACTATCATACATTCACGTAGAGTCTCCATATTTAATGATGGACCCCACAAAAAAGTGTGGTGATAGAGGCTATTACAACACCTCTGTCAGTGCTTCCAGAGCAAGTAATCAACCATGTGAACACGTACAAACACAAGCAATAAAAGATTCAAGTACTTGTTTATTTCTTATTGATTTCCATCAACAAACTTATTCCCATGCACACCCACAATAAAAAAACTTCTACACACTTCAAAGAAGCTAAATATTTTTAAAAAGATTAATAAATACACACAACTTTTGTACTAAAAACCACTATGGTAGACATAAAACCCTAGCAAGCCAACTTGCCATTTAAACCATGGCGCTTGCCCTAAAACCAGCTGCTGATTTTTGCATTCGGAGACGGCGAAACGGATTCGAGAAACTCCTCGTCCATTTCAAACTTCTCCATGTCCTCCCTCTTCAGGTTAACCCACACCTCGATTCCGTCCCCGGTTCGAGTGTCCATGAACACTACTAGATTCTTGAAAGGCAAGCTCGCGGAGCCAACCCACACGGGCTTTCCCCACCCGAAATCGGCTTCGTACAACGGAAACCTGCACAAACTAGTAAAACTGAACGAGACCACCTCTCCTGTTGTGGTTTGTTTGGCCCTCTTTTTCATTAAACTCAAGTGCTGGTTACCCTCTTTAAGCTTCGCAACGTAATCTCCATTGATTTTCCTTATTGTGTCTCTAACCTGCAGAAACGAAGCTAGAATATTAATTTATCCTTGAAAAACATTACCAAATAAGAAAGACATTATGATTATTACTGTAGTAGTACAAGAAAAGTGTTACCGACAATATCTAGAAAAGCTGTGCGCACAAATACCCCTGTGCACATATTGCTTTTTAGGGTCTATTTCCGGGTTCAATACAAATAATTCGAACCGTTCATTAAATTTAAAATATTTTTCTAATGATTTTGTCAAAACCAGCACAATCTAACAGATGTAAGTTCTTGATTCAATTTTTTTTTTTTATAACTTTTTCATTCAGAAAAAGTATAGGACAAAAACAAACTAAAAAAGGTCGCAAGTTTCAATTCCTCAAATTTTTATTTTGTTTTCTCTACTATTTTAAAAGTCCAGTCACGAATTAAAACTTAAAATTTTTTCAACCAAAGGGCTTAAATAAATTCATTACCATGAACATAAGCCGCATATAAAGTAAAGTTAAGACACCTTGGGCCACTAGCCATGTACGTTACCTCAAGGGCTCTATAATTAGTCGAGGTGGGTGCAAGTTGGCCCGGAGATTCGGTTATATAAAAAAGAATAAAGTTATTTAAGACAGTCTAAACTCGTTCTTACTCACCTGGTTAACAATCCCGTAGCCATCTCCTTCACCCTTCAGGGACGGTACAGCTATCGCGAGTCGACTAATATTTCCAAAATAAGAGTCAGGCAACGGCGGGTCAACTCGCGGCCGTAGGTTCACTGCATGAAGCAAAGTGTAGATCTTATCGGACTTTGTTTTATAAGCTTGAGTTGCAACCATAAACCGAGTCCAAATGAAAGCCGATAGCGCTTCTATCCGCGTCGGCCGTCTCGAAGGTACAAAATAGTCTCCATCTCCTGCTTTGGTGTTGTTTTTTTCGCTGAATTTGTCTCTGAGGGTGGAGATCTTGGAGGCGGTGATCACAAACCGCTTCGTCACGATATCGGAATTTACGATCCCGGTGCTGGGTTTGAAACCGGTGGTGTCCACCGGAGGAAAGAGGGTGGCGGACTCGAACTGCGGGACGGGGATGTTGGTGTCCCCGTGGGCGGTGGCGGCCCAGCTGGTTATGAACATGAAGAGGGACAAGGCGTCGGCTATCTGTTCCAAATTCAGAGATTGAGTATTTAGGTGTGTACCGTATGCATGGCTCAACCATAATGCGTTACAGTGCAAATTTTAAGAAATAAAAGAAACTTTTTCGGTGCATATTTGATAAATTCATATTAATATTTATGTTATAAGTGGAATGGTAGTCCAGTGGTAGATACAATGTGCGTATGTATTTGACTGAGTTCACTTTTTGAGCCAAGATTTGAAACTTTATGCCGTCTCATAAAGTTGATCATTTATTTCATTTTTAAATGTCACAAAAACTTGTCCTATATGGAAAGTCAAGTACAAAAAATCTGTGAATTTCCAAAATTAACCCTCATAAAAAATTTAAAATAACTTTATAAGTGGAATTTAAGGGGTATAAATGGAAATCAATTGTATTTTGAAATGAGGCATGCATTTATTGTGTGTCTTCTTAAAAAGTTTAAATCCTCGAAAGGGAATAATTTTTTGGGACGGAAAGAGTAGTTTCCAACACTAACCTTATGAGAAATGCCAACGGCAATGGCCATGCCACCACAAGCAAAGAAGGTGACTTGAATGACCAGGAGGAGGTCCCGAACATCATCGAGTTCACACGGAAGGAACTTATTCATATCACTGGGGATCGGTTCGGAAATCACCTCCGAAAGCCGGCTTTCCGCCTCGGCTTCCACATAGTACACCCCCTCGTCGTTGCAGTCGACGTAAAGGTTGTCAACGATACGCCCAGCGAGGGGGTAAAACCGGGTTAAGGCCTCAGAGAGGGACTTTTTCAGGTGCTTGGATTTCTCAAGGTTAGTGAGATTGTCATTTATGTCCTTTGGGTAGAAAAGGACTAGAGGCATGAACACCGGCGGAGCAATTTGGTCGAGAAATGAGAGCTGGTAGTGGCGGAGGTGGGGAGGGGTTGGAGAGGAGGGCTTTATGGTATGGTTAGTGACTTCAACATCAATCTTCATTCTCTCAGTACAAGAAAAATAATCTCTCTCCTCTCTCTTTCTCTTTCTAGAGTGTGTTTTTTTTTTGTCACTCTTTGGATACTAAAATGTTGGTGAGGATAATGTTAGCTCAAGAGGCTTTAAATAGAAACTCTTAGAAGTGAAAAGTCAAATGTTTTTTGAAAGATTAATGAATTTCTATTGTTGATGAAAAAAAAAGAAAAGTGAAAAGTCAAATGATGCATAGGTTTGATATATGCATGTGAAAACATGCATGTGGACTATTCTTATATTTCTCCTAGGGGGAGTAGGTCAGATGGCTAAGGGAGATGGAATGTTCATTTCATATTTGTCAAAAGAATTAGTAAGACAATTCAAAAAAGTACTTCCAGCGTCTATTTTTAAGGAGAATTTTTCGGTGCTGGGTGAGTATTGCCCACGTGGTACCCATTCGACAATCTCAGTCGTCCAAAGCGGGATTCAACGGTCCGGAAGAGAAGAGAGAAAACGAGGTCGGATGAGAGGAAAGAGATGGAATCAATCTGGGCCGTCCAAAACACACTTTTGGATGGCCGAGATAGTGCTCAACATGAACACGTGGTACCCATTCAGTACCCAAATTTTTTTCATTTTTAAGAGTCCAATATTTTATTTTGGATTGTCACTCAGTATTTATTGATTTTGTAAAGTTAGTGGCTAGGAATTGATACAATTTTTATTTGGTTTTTAAAATTAAATTTTATTTCGAAATGTTAATTGTTAAAAGTGTAATGCCGATGGATTCATAGAGGGTAATTGTGACAAGTTGAACTCCATAAGAATACCTACTTATTGACGATGTATTCATAGAGGGTAATTGTGACAAGTTGAATTTGAAAGTGCAGGGAATTGGGATAAAGGGACAGAGGGAGTGACAACACTCCACGTTGGCAAAAATAAGTCGGTTGTCTTTTTTTTTTTTTTGATAGGCAATAAGTAGGTTTTCTTGAGACACCGATACGTGTTATCCCAACTCCCTGCACTTTCAAATTCATGACGACTCGTGACTAAGTATATAGTTTCAAAGTATATACGTATGTTAGATTTTTGGGAGGATTCCAGTCTAAAACTAATTGACAATTTGTGGAGTAGCATCTAAATTAGATTCACCAAACTTGGGTGCCTTAGTTTAACGATGTGGGATGAAGTCTAACGATCCCCAAGACAGTTGCACATGGAGCTATGAGTTTACTGTAGAAATTTTGTATCTATCTCAAAAATAATTGACAATAAGTGGAGAGGTCTCTCACGTCATTAAGTCATCCCACATTCCATATTCAAGCAATGTGCCATTGTGTTTTCCTTAACATTTACTCCCTCCGTTCCAAAATATTGGTCTCTTTTGGGCAGTCGTGTCACTCAAACAATTGTCTATATTTCACAATCTATAAAGTTTAATATGATTTTAAAAAAATTGTATAATAAAACTAATTGAGATCTATCAAACAAGATCCATATTGGATATACAAAATATTATAAATTAGAAAATATAGACGATTTTTTAAGAGGTCCTAAATAGTGAAAAATGACCAACATTTTGGAACGGAGGGAGTATTAGGTTTGATTTTAGGTACAATACCGCGTTTGGTTGTTTCCCACGAAACTTATCTAGTAGAAGAAATGGAGGGATCGGGTTAATTTTAATTAATTATGCTTTTTAACGTCATGCAAGAAAAAAAGACGTCATCCATTAAATGAAGGAAGATATTACAAAAGATAGGGATTAGGGTGTTGACTAAGAATGTATAACGAGTAGATATGTACCCAGTACCCCTCATGATTTCGCCACTTGCAAGTTGAGACAAATAAGTACTTCTAGATTATTTTAGGCCCAGTTTCCCAAAAGATTTTATTAAAATGCGATAAAAAAGCTGAAATTTTATCAAACCTCTTTCTCATTTGATAAAATCAAACGTTGATTTTATCAAATCTTGATTTTATCAAAGATAAAATCATTTGGGGAACTCACCCTAAATTAGTAACAGGGTAGAAAAATTTGGATGCCGGACAACTACCACGTGGCTGTTAGGAGTCTGATCCGCCTGAGGTTTTTCCATCTGCGCATAGGCCCAATCCGTTGGGAGTATCGACGGAGTCCACCACGTCACATGGACCCAACATACATTGAATGACCCATATCCACTTAAAAGGCTAAGCCTTGTAAGTGGTGAGTCATCCAATTGTATATTAATGATCAATCATTTTTTTATTTATCCGATGTGAGACTTTATCATTCACACATGTTCTCAACAATCTCCCCCTCATGTGTGAACTATTCATTGGGCCTAGCTCCCCCTCGATCTGATCCACTTGACTCCCCCTTAATTCTTGATCTATCTCTCCAACACCGTGTCCTAAACCGGGCTTATTTACCGCACCCACTCCATCGAGAGCCACCTTGCTTGCCAGCCAGGTGCCGCACGCACCAGGAATTTTTCTTGCTCCATCGAGAGTACCCACTCCACCGAGAGCCACCTTGCTGCCGGTCACTTGCCGCACGCACCAGGAATTTTCTTGCTCCATCGAGAGTTACAATGGATTTTCCCTCTCCTCCGAGAGTCTCCGTGCAAGCCCACAACCACCGATGCTTCCAGGAGAGTCTGCCCATAGATCGTCAGCCATCGGCTCTGATACCACTTGTTAGGAGTTTGATCCGCCTGAGGTTTTTCCCATGTGCACATAGGCCCAATCCGTTGGGGAGCCACGGAATCCACCATATCACATGGACCCAATATACATTGAATGACCCATATCCACTTAAAAGGCTAAGCCTTGTAAGTGGTGAACCATCCAATTGTATATTAAGGACCAATCATTTTTCTATTTATCCGATGTGGGACATTATCCTTCACACATGTTCTCAACAGTGACGGTATTCGTTGCGCATCTCGGTCGTTCAAAACTTTACCTCTTACCGGTAAGAGTTTATTTAAAATTCAGACCGTCCAAAACACTTTTGGACGGTTTTGATAGAGCGTTGCAGGTGTCACGTAAGGCGCCACATGGTACTCTATGTTAGGAACATGTGTGAATGGTAAGTCCCACATTTGAAAAATATAAAAATGGTTGGACCTTAATATACAATTTGATGACTCACCATTTACAAGGCTTAGCCTTTTAAGTGGATATGAGTCATTCAATGTATATTGGATCCATGTGATATGGTGGACTCTGTGGATACTCCCCAACAGATTGGGCCTACGCGCACATGAGAAGAATCTCAGGCGGTCAAGCCCATCAAAACCTTTCGTCTCGACAATCAAATAGTTTAGATTTAAAATAAAACACTTTTGAACGATTCGGATTGAAGGTTTGGCAAGGCATGCTGTCTTAAAGGACGGCAGAGCCTCCAATTCCTATTTTTCACTCTTTTAATGAGTCCAAAATTAGAACATCGTTCTTGACATGTCAAGGCAAAGAGATAATTCTTATCTATCCTTGTAGCATTTATAGTAAACCCTGTCTCTAACAAGACTGGAATGTCGTTGAATAATAATTGTGATAGACAATTATTAATTATATACATCCTCATCTAATGTACATAATGACTTATTGACGTTACCACTTGAGGGGCTCGTGAATTCTTTTCCCTACGGATCGATGTCAATCGAAAAATTTAAAATATTTGTGTTTGAATCTGTAGACGAATCTTTGTATGGATAGGCTCTCTGGTCTGGTAATCTAATCGTAAACACCCACTACTACAATAAACTTAAAAAGATCACAGGTAAAACCCGTGATCTTTATAATTTAATTACGGTTTTAAAACCG
Source organism: Gaultheria prostrata (assembly GCA_036023075.1). NCBI lineage: Eukaryota > Viridiplantae > Streptophyta > Magnoliopsida > Ericales > Ericaceae > Gaultheria > Gaultheria prostrata. The sequence continues at coordinate 31,474 of JAXBDA010000373.1, read as the reverse complement.
TGGTTGATGGAGCCGTTATTAAAAGTCTTCAAGATTAAACCACGGTTTATGTCTGTGGTTAAATGTATGCCCAAACTGATATGTAAACGCATAAAGCGTGATGTTAAACAAGATAAGACCACGGTTTTGACAATAAACCGTGGTTAAAGATCATTAAAGATCACGGTTTCAAAAAAAAAAAGCGTGTTTAAAAACACTATACAATTACGGTTTACATGGCAAACCGTAGTCAAATCAACAATATTATCACGGTTTGAAGATAAAACTGTAATAAAATTAGTATTAAAATCACGGTTTGGATAAATAATGTGATTAAAAATACTATACAATCACGGTTTGCTAAAAAGACCGTGATTAAATTAATTTTATCATCACGGTTTGGACAAATAACGTGATTAAAAATACTATACGTACAACCACGGTTTGCCCAAAAAATCGTGAGTAAATTAATTATACCATCACGGTATTTAATGTGACTTGCCATGTGGCACCATCTCCACAACCTCTCAATTCTTATCCCAACATGCATTTGCCACGTGGCACCATCTCCACAATTTCTCAATTCATATCCCAACCTGCATTTCCTAAGAATTGAACCCCCAACCTCTCAAGTCTTATCCTAACACTCAACCACTATGCTACCAAAGTCTTTATGTCAGATTTTCAAAAAAGTATTTCTATGTATTATCTTTTCATTTATTCTCTTTTATATTACAACAAATATGTAATCTATTTTACATAAAATATATTGCATAATATTATTTTATTTTATTTTATTTTATATAAATTATACGATCGACGACGTAAATTTGGTCGCCGTATATAGATTACCCTTGGCGGCAACTAGTAATTTGGTAGATGAATACACTAACAAAAAAATTAGTTAGTGACATGTTTTCTCTTTGGCGACTAATATTTTTTGTCGCCATATGTCTCTGCCAGATTTCTAGCTACTTGGCTCCAACCATTTCGCGCCGGATAATCTTTTGGCGCTAAACATTCCCGATTAAGCTCATATTTTCGTCGATAAAGACATCGCATAAGGCGACAAATATTTGTTTCGTTGCCAAAAGTGATGCATAAGGTGGCAAAATTAAAAAAAAAACCTAAAATAAACAATAAAGTATTTACTAGTCCCTCACACTTGTAATCGAAGTATGGTTAAAATATACAAACATCTTTTATTAAGGTTGAAAAAACTATGAGAAAAATGATTTTTTAATCACGGTTGTAACAAAGTGTGGCTAAAATAAACACATTTTATCACGGTTTATAACAAAGCGTGGTGAAATAAATACATTTTATCACACTTATAATCGAAGTGTGGTTAAAATATGCGAAACACGTTTTATCACGGTTGAAAAAAATGTGATAAAAATATTTTTATCACGGTTGTAACACATCGTGATTAAAATAAATCACATTTTATCACACTTGTAACAAAGTGTGGTGGAAATAAACACATTTTATCACACTTGTAGGGAAATGTGATGAAATTAAGCAATTATAATGACAGTTCTCTTAAACCTGTGATAGTTGTTATTAATCACTACGGTTTATTAGCAAAGTGACATTAAAAACTCACCTTGCATTTCTTTATCACGGTTTCATCAAAACCGTAATCTTTCAAATTTTCTTAGTGTGATCTTTATCAATTATTCTAGTAGTGACCACATGCATAATAGAGGAATACGAAACAGTAAATAAATCGACACACAGAATTTACGTGGTTTTCCTAAAATCGGGTACCTCCACAAGAGCGAGAGTGAGTTCGTTGTTATTGATCTACTATAACATAGTTTACAATAGAGAGTATTTATACACCTACTCGATTCCCAACCCTAAAAATACGGTTATATATCTCTCCATATGAGCCACAAATTCTAATAGATAATTACCACTAGCTATATCGATCACTCCTAAAATTGTTAGAAATTCTCTTGTGATATATACTCCACAAAATGGCCTCATAAGTTTCCAAATAAAGGCATCACTCTATTTGTTCTCATGTTAAATAAAAATAACTCCAATATGATAATATTACGTGTTTTCATTTTTTATAAGTTAGCTCTTATTTTGTTTCCAATATAAATTTAACCTGCTGAGCAAAAAAATAAAAATTAGAAAAACCTTTAAACTCTTCGTCTCTGTTGAACCAATTTCGAGTCCTGACTTCGTCCCTTCACAGTAGCGATTGCAAATTTCTTTAAGTTAAAACAATGCTACAAATACTCCTCTAAGAATGTGAATATAATAGGCCTGTGTTAGGCACCACCTTTTGTGTGTGAGCTCTAAATAACGTGTAGTACTTATGTATACCGAACGGTTATGGATAATCTCAATAGATCTGTGCACGTTTACCTGTGTCCGTACGTAGAATCACTTTTTCTTAAGGCCTTGTTCTTGAATGGATTTTATCTAGTTTTGATAAAATCTAACATTCTCAACGGATTTTAGCAAAACTAGATTTTATCAACACTGGATTTTATCTCATTACAAAACACCATTATCAACCCTAGATTTAATCCATTGGGAAAAACAATGTCATTTTATCACACCTCTAAACAAAACTATATTTTATCAAAATTAGATTTTATCTCATAAAATCCATTCAAGAACAAGGCCTAAATCACGTGTAAGTTAAGAATCATGCATGCTAAGAACTAGTATATCATTTACGGCTTCATATGAGCCACAAGTTCTAATAGATAATTACCACACTAGCCATATCGATCTCTCCTAAAATTGTTAAAAATTCTCTTGTGATATATACTCCACAAAATGGCCTCATAAGTTTCCAAATAAAGGCATCACTCTACTTGTTCTCATGTTAAATAAAAATAACTCCAATATGATAATATTACGTGTTTTCATTTTTTATAAGTTAACTCTTATTTTGTTTCCAATATAAATTTAACCTGCTGAGCAAAAAAATAAAATAAAAAAACCTTTGAACTTTTGAAGTTCAATTATTGACTTCGTCCCTGGTGAATCAATTTTGAGTCCTGACTTCGTCCCTTCACAATAGCGACAAATTTCTTCAAGTTAAAACAATGCTACAGCCTACAAATACTCCTATAAGAATGTGAATAGATCTGTGTTGGGCACCGTCCTTTGTGTGTGAGCTCTAATTAATGTGTATGACTTATATACATTGAACGGTTTCAGATAATTTCAATTTATCAGTGCACATTTCCTGTGTCTGTACGCATAATTACTTTTTCTTTAAGGACTACCTTATTTTAGTAACCTTTCTAAAAAATTAATGAATTTTTTTTTGTAACCTTTCTCAAAAATCCTGCTCGAATGTGTGAAAACCTGCTCGAATGAAGCCCTTCCCGGTCTTTTTTTTTTGTGATTCCTCGCAAGTACCCTTAAAAATGCGTTTTAAACACATTGAACGGCTCGGATCATCAAAATTTGATCGGGAAATGGTAGGTCTGCATTTAACTAAAATAAGGTAGTCCTTACTAGATCGGGATTATATATATCCAAACCGAAGGCTATAATAGAGCCTTGGCTGAAATCGATGTCTTACCACATTTAGTCGAATTTTACCAATTTTACCCCTGTAATTTCTGACATTGCTTCTCTGTATTCTGTAATTACTGATTTTGCTGGTGGCTATTTTGGTCTTTTGATTATTTTGTTGCACAATTGCGGAATTTCCCCTTTTGTTTGATAAGTTTCGCTTGGGCCCCTGCTACTTTATTGTGTTTTGTCATTGTCAAGCCCCCAGGCTTTATTTTTTCCCTCTTTAGTCCCCAATTGTATTTGTAAATATCATTTCTAAACCTATTGAACTAAGTAAAAAAATACATAGCATGCACATCATTAATTTTTACCAACGGGCAAACACTAACGGGCATTAATTTCGTGCAAAGCACGATGCTTCATACCTAGTATATATATATATTCACACTACAAAACCAATATGATAGGCATAATAAAACCCAAGCTAGCTTAACTTGCCATCATAGCTGAAATCAGCAGGAGGCTTTTTTTTTTCTTTTTTTATCGGCAAAAAAATTTCATTAATTTTTGAGAAAGGTTACAAAGACTAAACAGATCACAGGTACAACGACAAACGCCACCTAAGAACCAAGTCCAAAAGGACGGTAAGATGTCAACCAAAACACCGCAGAAAAATGGAAAAGGATATGCATGCAGGATCAGCAAGAGCCTGTTCTTGCGTCTAGTTTTCAAAAGTAGAGGCAACAAAATCTGAATGTTGAACATGATAAGTGAAAAGTCGATTACAAATGAGTTGTAAAGTGGATTTTAGCTCAAGGGGGGAATTTGGATATTACCCATAAGTCCAAAAATGAGTGTATTTTAGTACTATAAGTGGCTGACTTTTAAGGATTCTTGAGGATCAAGAATCAAGAATCCAGTTGGCTTTGGACGGGTCAACACGTAATTCAACCCGAAAATATGAACATAATCAATGAATTCATACAAGCGTACATATATACTCCTAATTGCTATCTTCCTTTACATATAGAAACCAGTTATATGCATGAACTATATATATATATATATTATGCATACAATTCAAGCTTTCAAAGTTTGAAAGGGAGAAGTCGAAATTTTGCCAATTGTTTTGCAAGTGGATCATAGGACTTGCAAGTGGTTCCGCGGTCTCGATTAATTTCTCCCTGGTTTGGTCAAAGACAGATTATTCACATCGGGACTATGAGAGAAATTATTATTTCGCATTAAACTTGATCTTGTCAATTGTTGAGGAACAAACAAACCAACCAATCAGATTAACTCTTGGGTACCAGAAAATCACCTTATGGTGCTCAAACGAAAAACACATACAATGGGAACTTTCTACGCAAAAACTAGTATAGTATACATGCACAAAATCGAACACAAAAGTCCTTTCGAATCGTTCTATCCATGTGAATCCGTCGAAGGCCGTTACAAACATTTCCAAATATGTACACCTAAATCTGTGTATTCTTATCCTCAAATTATGCAGTTTACATATACTTTCCACAAATTTTGGTCTATGTCGACTTGTTTTTCATATATTAACATGAGCAACAACAATAGGCCGTATTCGAGTAATTATTCAGTGCTCTTGGAGCACGTGCTACCACCATACATTCACGTATAGTCTCTATATTTAATAATGGACATCACAAAAATGTGAGGTGATAGAGGCTATTACAACACCGTCTGTCAGTGCTCCCAGAGCAAGTAATCACTCGTATATATGTGGACTAAACCATGTGAACACGTACAAATACAAGCAATTAAAAGATTCAAGTACATGTTTATTTCTTCTTGATTTCCATCAACAAACTTATTCCCATGCACACCCACAATAAAAAACTTCTTTACACTTCAAATAAGCTATATATTTTAAAAAAGATTAATAAATACACACAACTTTTGTACTAAAAACCAATATGGTAGGCATAAAACCCTAGCAAGCCAACTTGCCATCTAAACCATGGCGCTTGCCCTAAAACCAGCTGCTGATTTTTGCATTCGGAGACGGCGAAACGGATTCGAGAAACTCCTCGTCCATTTCAAACTTCTCCATGTCCTCCCTCTTCAGGTTAACCCACACCTCGATTCCGTCCCCGGTTCGAGTGTCCATGAACACTACTAGATTCTTGAAAGTCAAGCTCGCAGAGCCAACCCACACGGGCTTTCCCCACCCGAAATCGGCTTCGTACAACGGAAACCTGCACAAACTAGTAAAACTGAACGAGACCACCTCTCCTGTTGTGGTTTGTTTGGCCCTCTCTTTCATTAAACTCAAGTGCTGGTTACCCTCTTTAAGCTTCGCAACGTAATCTCCATTGATTTTCCTTATTGTGTCTCTAACCTGCAGAAACGAAGCTAGAGTATTAATTTGTCCTTGAAAAACATAATTTAAGAAAGACATTATGATTATTACTGTAGTAGTACAAGAAAAGTGTTCCCGAAAATATCTAGAAAAGCTGTGCGCACAAATACCCCTGTGCACATATTGCTTTTTAGGGTCTATTACCTGGTTCAATACAAATAATTCGAACCGTTCAGTAAATTTAAAATATTTTTCTAAGGCCAAATTTCACTAACCTCCCCTGAGGTTTCTGACACAAACAGAAATCTCCCTTGAGGTTTCTGAAATAACACTGACCTCCCATGCTTTTCTAAAACAACAAAAAGTACCCCCTGCCGTTACTTTCCAACTGACGGCGTTAGCATTTGCGGAAAAAGGACCAAAATACCCTTCTTAATTAACTTTAATGTCACTAATTTAATACACTTAATGCCAATTTTTTTTTTCTTTTAATAAATTTACTTTTTTTCTCTCCATTTCCTTCGCAATATATATGCATTTTTTTTCTAATATCTAAACTATGTTTTTACATATTCTTTGTTTTTTGAAATTGTGTATCCAACTTATATTTTATAGTTTCGATATTATGAGTGACAATAAATTGAAAACCTGAACATCACCATATAAAGTAAAATATTATTTTACATATATAGTGAAATGAGCACGTATACATATATTAAAAAATATGAACTAAAATTGAGAAAAGATTGGAAAATAAAAAAAAATCCACACTTTTGATTATAATTTTTTAAATTCTAAATTCTCTCGTCGAAATGAACCAATGCAATTTTTTTTTACAAAATAATAAAATTAATTTTTTTAGCAAAAATAAACAATAATTGAAAAAATATTAAGTCAAATAACGTCCATGTGAATTGAATAGTTGTGGTGGAGTTTAAGAGACAAAATAAAAAAAAATCCATGAGCATAAACTCTCTTTGTAGTTATTTGTTAAAATACGTAATTCAAAAAAATAAAAAGAATTTTTTTTATTACAATCATCGAAAAGGAAAATCCTATAAAGCTCAAACAAGGCGAGTAAAATTTTTTGATGCATAATTTTGGCTTAATCCATGCGAATTGGATAGTTGTGGAGTAAAAATTATAATAAAAAATGTGAATTTTTTTGTCTTTTCTGAATTTTAGTTCATATTTCTTTTAATATATGTATACGTACTCATTTCACTATATATGTAAAGCAATATTTTACTTTACATGGTGATGTCCAGATTTTCAATTTATTGTCACTTAAAACATTGAAATTATAAAATATAAGTTGGCTACACAATTTAAAAAAAAAAATGAATATGTAAAAAAATAGTTTAGATATTAGAAGAAAAAATCCATATATATTGGGAAAGAAATGGAAAGAAAAAATATATATTAATTTATTATATGTAAAAAAATTAGCATTAAGTGCATTAAATTAGTGACATTAAAATGAATTAAGAAGGATATTTTGATCATTTTCTCACAAATACTAACGCCATCCATTTAAAAGTAACGACATGGGGTACTTTTTGTTATTTTAGAAAAGCAAGGGACGTCAGTGTTATTTCAGAAACCTCAGGAGAGGTTAGTGTGCCCTTTTTCTAATGATTTTGTCAAAACCAGCTCAATCTAACAGATGTAAGTTCTTGATTCAATTTTTTTTTTTTATAACTTTTTCATTCAGAAAAAGTATAGGACAAAAACAAACTAAAAAAGGTCTCAAGTTTCAATTACTTAAATTTTGATTTTGTTTTTTCTACTATTTTAAAAGTCGGGTCACGAATTAAAACTTAAAAAAATTTCAACCAAAGGGCTTAAATAAATTCATTACCATGAACATAAGCCGCATATAAAGTAAAGTTAAGATACCTTGGGGCCACTGGTCATTACCTTTAGAGCTTCCTAATTAGTTGAGGTACGTGCAAGTTGGCGCGGATATTGAGTTGAAAAAAAAAAAAAACGGGTAAAGTTAATTAAGACAGTCTAAACTCGTTCTTACTCACCTGGTTAACAATCCCGTTGCCATCTCCTTCAACCTTCAGGGACGGTACCGCTATCGCGAGTCGACTAATATTTCCAAAATAAGAGTCAGGCAACGGCGGGTCAACTCGCGGCCGTAGGTTCACTGCATGAAGCAAAGTGTAGATCTTATGGGACTTTGTTTTATAAGCTTGAGTTGCAACCATAAACCGAGTCCAAATGAAAGCCGATAGCGCTTCTATCCGCGTCGGCCGTCTCGAAGGTACCAAATAGTCTCCATCTCCTGCTTTGGTGTTGGTTTTTTCGCTGAATTTGTCTCTGAGGGTGGAGATCTTGGAGGCGGTGATCACGAATCGCTTCGTCACGATATTGGACTTTACGATCCCGGTGCTGGGTTTGAAATCGGTGGTGTCCACCGGAGGGAAGAGGGTGGCGGACTCGAACTGCGGGAGGGGGATGTTGGTGTCGCCGTGGGCTGTAGCGGCCCAGCTGTTGATGAACATGAAGAAGGACAAGGCGTCTGCTATCTGTTCGAAATACAGAGATCGAATATTTAGGTGTGTAGGATATGCATGGATCAATCACAATATTGTGTAACAGTGCAAATTAAGAAAGCTTTTCGGTGCATATTGTATGCATACTTGATAAATTCAAAACATTAAAGTTAGTTGGAATGGTAGCCAGTAGTAGACAGTGTGTACCTGATGTATTTGACTGAGTTTAATTTTTGAACATTAGTATATACTCCATTTGTCCCATTTTAAATGTCTCCTACGTAAAGTCGTGTCATTTTGATTTTAAAAGGAAAAACATATTTCTAGATATTTTTTTCCAATTTTTTTTACACCATTCAAAACTACTCACTGAGATTTTTTGAAGTTTGAAAGTAACAAAAAAAATTTGAAAAGTGATTCCGAAAGTATTCTATTTCTTAAGGTCAAACTTGCACGGTCTCCCGTATGGGACATTTAAATTGGGACGGGAGTAACTAATAATATTGACTTTCGCCGATAAAATGACTCTTGATTAATTAAGTTGTCTAAAGTTTTGAAACTCTATATTCTCTCCATCCCATAAGGTCCTTTATTCCATTTTGAGATGTCCCAAAAACTGGGCCTAGTTTGAAAGCTAAGTACAAAGTGTGTGAATTTCCAAAATTAACCCTATAAAAAATCTAAAATAATTTTATAAGTGGGATTTAAGGGGTATAAATGAAAATCAATTGTTATTTTGAAATGAGGCATGCAAATATTGTATATTCCCTTAAAAAGTTGAAATCCTCAAAACGGAATAAATTTTTGAGACGGAGAGAGTAGTTTCCTACACTAACCTTGTGAGAAATGCTGACGGCAACGGCCATGCCACCACAGGCAAATAAGGTGACTTGAATAACAAGGAGGAGGTCCCGAACATCGTCGAGTTCACACGGAAGGAACTTATTCATATCACCGGGGATCGGTTCGGAAATCACCTCGGAAAGCTGGCTTTCCGCCTCGGCTTCCACGTAGTACACTCCCTCGTCGTTGCAATCGACGTAAAGGTTGTCAACGATACGCCCGGCGAGGGGGTAAAACCGGGTTAAGGCCTCGGAGAGGGACTTTTTCAGGTGGTTGGATTTCTCGAGGTTAGTGAGATTGTCATTTATGTCCTTTGGGTAGAAAAGGACTAGAGGCATGAACACCGGCGGAGCAATTTGGTCGAGAAATGAGAGCTGGTAGTGGCGGAGGTGGGGAGGGGTTGGAGAGGAGGGCTTAATGGTAATTTGGTTAGTGACTTCAACATCAATCTTCATTCTCTCAATACAGGAAAAATAATCTCAGTCTCTCTCTCTCTCTCTAGTCTCTAGAGTATGTTTTTTTTTTTCCACTCTTTGGATACTAAAATGTTGGTAAGGATAATGTTAGCTCAAGAGGCTTTAAATAGAAGCTCTTAGAAGTGAAAAGTCAAATATTTTTCCGAGATTAATGAAATTTTTTTGTTGGAAAAAAAAAAAAAACTGAAAAGTCAATTGATCCATAGGTTTGATATTACATGCAAAAATGATACATATACACCCTCCCGTACACACCCAGCCACACTCTCTCTCACATGGGGTATGGTCCCCACATGTGGGCCTCGTGTGGGGACCACACCCCATGTGAGAGAGGGTGTGGCTGAGTGTGTACGAGAGGGTGTGTATGTATCACTACTCTATTACACGTGACTATTCTTATATTTTGCCTAGGGGAGTAGGTCAGATTGCTAAAGGAGTGGACCAGCAGGAATGTTCATTTCATATTTGTCAAGAGAATTTTTTAGTAGTAGGACAATTCAAAAAAGGTACTTCCCGCGTCTATTTTTAAGAGTTCAGTATTTTATTTTGGATTGTCATTTAGTATTTATTCATTTCATAAAGTTAGTGGGTAGGAATTGTTAGAATTTTTATTTGGGTTTTAAAAATTAAATTTCATTTTTGAAATGTTAATTGCTAAAAGTGTAATGATGATGTATTCATTTACGGTAATTGTGTCAAGTTGAACTCCATAAGAAGTTTGATTTGCGAATTGAGATACTTAAAAAGGGACAAAGGGAGTGACAACACTCCACGTTGGCAAAAATAAGTAGGTATTCTTTTTTTTTTTTTTTGATTGGCAATAAGTAGGTATTTTTGAGACACCGCTACGTGTTATCCCAACTCCCTCCACTTTCAAATTCATGACGTCTCTTGTATTATTAAGTGATCACTCATGCATCTTCAAGCAATATGCGATTGTGTTTTCCTTAACACATTTATGAGGTTATAGAATATACTCGGGCGGATACTTGACCACATGAGGTGAAGCCACACAAGACCAAACTCTGATACCATGTTTCTTCCCTCTAGATTATCTCCTTTCGAAAATCGATAATCTCTTTGCAACTGGAATTTTCTCGGCTCTCATTCAACAACATTCTGTTTAATTTCTTAATGAATTTAACACTTGTACTAATGTGCTAATGTAAAGGTTTGATTTTAGGTACAATACCGCGTTTGGTTGTTTCCCACAAACCTTATCTAAGTACTGTAGAAGAAAAGGAGGGATCGGGTTAATTTTTATTAATTATGCTTTTTAACGTCATGCAAGAACAAAAGACGTCATCCATGAAATGAATGAAGAAATTTCAAAAGATAGGGATTAGGGTGTTGACTAAGAAATGTACAAGGAGTGGATATGTAATCCTCATGATTTCGCCACTTGCAAGTTGAGGCAAATCAGTTCAAGGTTATTTTCTAAATATAGTAACAGGGTAGAAAAACTTGGGTGCCGGAAAACTATCACGTGGCAGTATCCGTTGCGCATCTTGGTCATCCAAAACTCTTACCGGTAAGATTTTATTTAAAATTCAGACCGTCCAAAACACTTTTGGACTACTTTGATGGGGCTTTGCGAGGCAACACCATATCCTATTTGCGACCAAAATTTTCTCACAACGGGGTATCCGACTAAAGCGCAGACTAATTTCGGAGCTTTGAAATTAAAGACTAAGCAAACACCCAATGACCCGGAGATTTGAAATGCTTTGGCTTTAGAGAAATTTAAAGTTGCCATCTCTTGGGTTAATGCACTCTTTCTTTTCAAAAGACTTTCATTACACTAATAAGTTGCGTACTGAGAAGATATTAGCAGCGACATTCTCCCTCGATTGCAAATATCTTTCATTTCGGTATGGAAAATCGCCTCAAAGTTGATTGGGAATGGGCAAGTCTTTTCGTTGCACGCTACGTTTACCACTAGCTATATCGATCACTCCTAAAATTGTTAAAAATTCTCTTGTGATATATACTCCACAAAATGGCCTCATAAGTTTCCAAATAAAGGCATCACTCTATTTGTTCTCATGTTAAATAAAAATAACTCCAATATGATAATATTACGTGTTTTCATTTTTTATAAGTTAGCTCTTATTTTGTTTCCAATATAAATTTAACCTGCTGAGCAAAAAAATAAAAATTAGAAAAACCTTTAAACTCTTCGTCCCTGGTGAACCAATTTCGAGTCCTGACTTCGTCCCTTCACAGTAGCGATTGCAAATTTCTTTAAGTTAAAACAACGCTACAAATACTCCTCTAAGAATGTGAATAGACCTGTGTTAGGCACCGTCTTTTGTGTGTGAGCTCTAAATAACGTGTAGTACTTATGTATACCGAACAGTTATGGATACTCTCAATAGATCTGTGCACGTTTACCTGTGTCCATACGTAGAATCACTTTTTCTTAAATCATGGTGTAAGTTAAGAATCATGCATGCTACGAACTAGTATATCATTTACGGCTTCAATGGCTACATAATTACTCTCACACCTTAGGGCATCCACAGTGGACTCTCTAAAAATTGCTCCTAAATTGTATCCTAAGGTGTACACATAAGCATAATTGGGGTCCACTTTTCACTCCTAGAGCTTGCTAAATTTAGAGAGGATGTGTGCACTCAATGGGCTAGCAAGATTATTCTCTACTTTGTGAAACAAAAATTAAAAATGTGGAACCCATACATTGATAATTCAAACAGCTATAAAAAAACAAAATCCCTAATTTTCTGCATCGAAAGAGTTGAACTAGGGGTTAAATTGATTATTTGAATTTGGAGATGTAGGTTCCATTTGCAAAGAAGGGTGAGGTTGAAACCTATGTTTCAAAATTGTATGAAAGACAACTATATTTATGGAAAAAAGGCTATTGGAATTCAACGACACTGTTTTTGAAACAAACTCTTTATATATCTTTTGATTTTTTTTTTTCATATTAATTACCTTAAGAGATTGTCCAGAGATTTTTCCAATGGCAAGTTTTTCAAATAAAATCATTTATCTTTGAAATTTTCATATTAAAAGAAGATTTAAAGACTATGGGTCTCACTTGGAGTTAGCTAGAAGGCTATCTAAAATTTAACTAATGAGCTAGGAGCCAAACTTAGGAGCCACCCTTAAGAGTTGGTATGGGGAGCCCATTGAAGGCAATAATTGATCATATTGCTAGGTAAATGTTAAGAGCCTCGCTTAGGAACCATTTTGAGAGCCCACTGTGGATGCCCTTAGTCCTCGCACCACTAATCTTGTGAGAAAATCATTGCACGGAGATGACGATACCCGCAATAAACCTATATATATGGAGGCACAACTTTTACTTTTTCAAAAATAAAAAAGGATGCACAACGTGAGAAATAAGGCAAAACCAGTGGCCGCAATTCTATGCGCGTGACCAAAAATTCTTCTCTCTTTTAATGTCTAATTTATTTCCGGCTAAAAATTCTTCTCTTTATGCTTAAGGGAAAATCTATGGGTACATTATTTTGGTGTACACCAAATGTACACCATTTTCGTGGGACCCAAAAATGGGTCCCACACAAATGATCGGAGCCGCTCATATTCTTAAAATGTTTTTTTAAGGGTCTTTGTTAAAAATTAGTTCATTTTAACACCGGTATTGACTCGATCGATTCTACGCCCAATTTACTGTCAGGAAATTGGGCGCAGAATTGATCGAATCCTTACCGATGTTAGAATGAGCTAATTTTTTTTACAGAGGTCCTTAAAAAAATATTTGAAAACTATTGAGTGGCTCCGATCATTTGTGTGTGACTCATTTTGAATCCAACAGAAGCGATGTACCTTTGGTGTACACCAAAATGGTGCACCCCTAGCATGACTCTATGCTTAATTTAATTCTGGTCAAATGATTATGAGAAAGTAATACGTATATCTTCATGAGGTCACATGTTCCTTCCATGGAAGCCAAAAGTTCCAAACTTTGGGGCCACTGAATATTTGTCCAGTCGTTAACTTCAGGTCTTCAGAAACCCCTAGGGATTGGCAAATTGGGCATAAGAAAGCAATAAATGCTTCACCACGAAATTGCATGTCCGAATCCCTCGGGGGCTAACCATCTCAAACCTTGGGGCCACTTGGGGTTATACACGGTCGATACATTTAGGGCCTTGAGATTAGTCAAGGTGCGCGCAAGCTGGACCGGACATTCGGTTATAAAAAAAAGAAGAGAAACTTCAGGACCCCAAATTATCAAAAGAAAAAAAAAAAAATCTTGAGTGTATATGACTCTCGAGTCGTATTCTCCTATGTTTTTGAAATGTAAGATAAAAATTTACCTAAAACTTTTAGCAGAAAATTTAAAAGGTCGAAGTTTAACCTTAGGGTCTCACCAAGTGGTTAGCGTGAGACTTAGGGGATTGCTCCCACCTAGGGTGGATTTAAGTACATGGTAGGGGTGGGCTCTGTAGCCCATGTCAAATAAAATTTACACGTAAAATTTAGCCCAAATAATTTTAACCCAAGCCATTCCATGCACCCTCCAACCAATTTTAGCCGAGGGTAGATTACATTCCTGGCTCCGCCTTTGCCACCTAAGGTCTCAAGTTCGATTCCATTTGCCAACAACTTTGGGCCACTCACCCCACGCGTAAGCGTGTGAAACGGCCGTGGGAGGGGCTATAGGGATGATGTAGAACAAGTAGAGGCCCAATTCTATTATCGATTGGATCAGTCAAAGCGTCGGACGCCCAAACAGTTCTTAATTGAAAATTGCCAAATTCGGCAATTTATCGATGAGCCCGGATGTCACGCCCTCAACTTTCACAGAGTAATACAATATAGATCCACGTGGACTGTCAACGAGTCCACGGTCAAAGTCAAAGTCCCATTGTCCCATTACATTGTCAAGTCAAATAGTAAATCTATGGGTCTCTCGTACCCCCAAATATTTGTACACATGTCTTTCAAAATGATTGCATAATTGAAACCAAAAGATGAAGTCTAAATATAGTTACATTGTCATTTATAAAAATACAAGTCATGAGAGATAAAATAAAAAGTGGCTCCTTCAATGGTCTTTCCAAACATGCATGCACACATCACGCTAACATCCTTATGCTCCAAGCTCGGTACCTGAAATTGTAAGAGTGAGCTCACTAACCCAGTAGGAAAACGTTTACCAATTCTAAATATAAATGAAGTGCATGTGAGGCATAGACACAAGGAAATATGCGTACAACAAAGTTTGAGAAATTACATATGGGTTCAAAAAGCATAACTACGTTCAAAAGACTCTAAGTTATACCAACGGTCATACCACCGTATCCGACATGTACCCGACACGTCACATAAGCCTAAGCGTACCCGACACGTCTCATAGGCTCAAAATATACATAAAACGTAGATAAAGGGACACAATCCCTTGACAAGGATAGGGATGTTCATAAATAAATACGAAGAACTACACTATGTACCATCAAGCCCAACTTAGATCAATAACCTCACCGTCGTATCGATACGTACTCGACACGTCACGTGTGTCCAAAACAATCACACTATGTATCTCATTCAATTTAATCAATTCATTATACTCCGGACATACCGTAAAGGCCCCGTGCCATTCCGGACATACCCTTTCGGCCCCCGTGCCATTTACGATCACATTTCCATCATCATTTCATATTCATTGGTGTCATAACGTCCATCCGAAGATATCTTGTACCCTCAACATGGCATAAAAGTAAAGTAATGTGTCGTTCGTACGGAGGGAGATACGTCTACCATGGGAACTCAATGGGATTTCTAATTCCATACATGGATAGGCTCAAGATTGATATTTCAACAAGAAACAAGGTGTAGAGTATTGATATACCAAATACATAACCGAACTAATCAAAAGAAATCAAGAAAAACCGATTTTTAGGCCAAAAGTCAAAAGGTAGTGCTACCCCCCCCCCCAAAAAGGTAGTGCTACCTGTGTCACAGATGGAATTGGTAGCTCTACCCCCCAAAAAAGTAGCGCCACCTCTGCACTTCGAGGCAGATTTTTGACAGGTTCAAGGGGATCCCAATGCGCTCCAAACCAAGCATGTTTGTGATAAAAAAATTAACACAACAAGCTACAAGAGAGTGGTATAACAACTAATTTAAGTAGAGGGACAATAATCAACATGATTCAAGATCTTTCTCCAATCAAAGTTTGTACAAAAATGGGTTTTCAAGTGGGTTGCTCAAGACATGAGAAAGGTTGACTAGATGAAGAGCTATACACACACATACACAACATTTACACTTAGAAGAAGTAGAATTCCCCTACCAATGAGAAGACCAAGCTCCAAGTGCAAGACTTGCAAAACCCTAGCTCTTTCTCCAAGCTTCAAGTGAAACCACCACCTCCCGGAGTGGAATGAACAACACTCAAGCTTCCAATCACGCGTAAGAGTTTTGGTTGAACAAGAATTTGGAAGGAATTTAAGTGAAAGGGTGAGATGTGATGGAGATGGTTGAAGAACAATGGAGGGTGAGAGAGAGAGAGAGAGAGGGCCGGCTCAATTTGTCCCTCTCCTCTCATACACCGCACACACACTTATACTCAAATTTATTACACCCCAAGTCCAAATTTTGTTTGTGTAATGCACAAGGGTCCCCACAAACACATATTTCCCAATAAACTTACAATTTAACATTTTAAACAATTCATCACATTACCCCAATATTATTTTCGGAAAAGTAATTAAAATTTTCGGGCCTTTACACCGGAATCGGCCCAAACTTGGTGGGCTGAAGTAAAATCGCGTTGCGGTCAAGACTCACCACCCTAAGTTTGTGACTGGTGGTGGATTTCGGCCAAATTCCTTTGTTTGGGCATTCACTTTAGTAATTTTGCTATTTTAGAAAATATTTAGATTACGAATTACTCTTAGCTTGTATCCATTTTCATTGATTCCAGTTGAGAAAGTCTTAGAATTGTTTCTAGTTTTTAATTTTGGGAGTTTCCCTAATATCTAAGATATTTTATTTTTTAGTAGTTTTTGTTAGGGTTTGCTAGGGTTTCCCTATATAAGGGCATGTAATCTCTTTATTTGTGCATCTTTCAATCAATATAATTATAAGTTTAATCTCTTTCTTCTGGATTCAAGAAGCCTCGTGGATTCGAGACCTATTTAGCTCGTTTAGAATAATACGCTAACTATTCTCTTGTGAATTTCGCTGCGTCAAGGATTAGTCCGAGGTGCGTGTAAGCTGACCCGGGACCCTCTGTATTATAAAAAAAAAAAACCCATTGAAGTTTGAATTAGTATATTTTTTCATGGACGCGTCATGTGATGAATTTTCCGCTGTAGTTTGCTGAATCATGGATTAATAAATGTGCTACTTTAATGTTTACTCTTAACCGATCCTTCAAATTTTCAATAGCTTAATTAATTGCTTTTTTTTTTTCCTAGGTAATTACTTTGTTTAATGGATTCAGGTTCGACGTTTCTTAATTACTTGCCTTCAAGCTCAAGTTACTAATGCTGGAGTTGACTGTTGAGTTTTCTTGCATCACATGCAGTTTCGATATATATGTACAAGTCATGGCACAGGGCCCACCATAGATCATATGGACTGGGTTTTTCAATATTTAGGTACGGATAATTAAAGAATATTATAAGTTACTAGAGTTTGAGCTTATACTCGCTCGATAAAAACTCATTTGTGATTGATTAATTTTGTATCCCCTCCGTCCCATTATATTGGTCCTTTATTTGATTTTAAGATGTCCAAAAATATTAATTCTTTTTGAAAAATCTACTAGAAAAGTGTGAATTTCCAAATATTTTGTGTATTCATATTACTCATAATCAGCTTGTGACGCTCAATTAAAGGTCAATTCGCTTGAGATAGTTTGACAAAAAGTCAAACTTAAACATATTTTTAAGCATCTATGCATCATTAACTTTAATTTCACGCCAAACTTGAATTACCCGAGCTCGGCTCATTCAAATTATTTACCAGCCCTACAAAATTCCAATTGAAACAAAACAACGTATCCCTTTGGTCTTATAGAAAGTGGAGTTACATTTTCAAAACCAGCATACAAGTACAATGCATCAATTTACGTTAGAGTACACGAATGGTTATAGTTAAGGGATTAATAACTAACACAAGGACTTATAAAAAGGAAACTTAGTTGGCACATTGGTAATCACCTAATCACTTGAAATCTTATAGGACTACTTTGGAAAATTTTCCGTCCGGGATTCGACTCCCACTAACGTGCTATCAATTTCTACGTTGGTTTATTCTATACGAGATTTTATCCTGGTTTAGACGATGAAATTGGTCTCTCAAATTAGTGTGTCCATAGAATTGGATAGCGATGAAGTTTCTAAAAAATTTACAAACGAACCGATCGAGACCGGAGAGAATTTCAAGCTCAACTACGGCTTTGTATTTTAGTGATAAAGCAGACAAGGACTTTGGTATATATGAACATTGACTATTAAGTAATATTCAATTCTTAGCAAATGGTATTTTAATTTCTCGACTATTCCACCTTTGAAAAATGGCTTGAAAAGTAGTACTTATTGTAAGCGCTGAATTTGGTATAATTTTCTTTCACATCCGAAGCAATATTTAAATTTTACTTTCTTGAAAATTTTGGAATAAGCACTGAAACTTGTAATAATGGTTATAGAATGGACAAAAAGTAAGTTTATGGTATTATCATTAATTATTGAAAAGGGGATGTAAGGAATTAATGGAGTCTTGTCAAAGGATTTGAGAGAGATGAAATATTGCACGGGAAAATTTCACTTTGAACCCCTGTGGTTTGGATTGCCGACACTAAAAAAAAAATTTGGACACAGCTAGATGAGTTCAGAACCTTTTGATGCACCTGAGTCTCATAATGCTTTCATGAAATTCACGTGCATTGAACAACACCAGACATATTGAAAGGCTGAAATTCAAGGAAAAATTTGGGCTTACAAGTTTTGAGAGCATTTCGATGCACCCGAGTCTCACAAAGTTTTCCTGGAATTAAAATTAACGTGCATTGGACCACACAAGGCATATTTATGTTTAGACTTGTTGATATAGCAAAGCCTCCTTTGACGAAACTATTTGCAAGTAGAAAACACGAACAAGTGTGAACAAGAGGTACTCTCCCTCTATAAACAAACAATATTAAATAAAAACTCAATTTTTCATTAATCATCAACAACCAATGATACTTGAACAAAAGATTAGACTTGCTAATCAAGGCTAAATAAAAGGTATTACGAAGTTTTTTTTTAAAAAAAAACAGAAATTCAGAAATTAAATGATGAATTAAAAAATGGAAAGAAATACAAGGTTGTCAAAACAGACGGCAATTAAAACGAATTTTCCTACTAAAAGTTATAAGCAAATCTAATATTTCCTAAAAGGGTAAAATCCCCCTTTTGAAGGCCTAGTGGCATGGAACAGCCGAAAAACATAGTTGAGCATTGCGGAAACGGCATGACTGTAGAGTATTGATCAGAAGCCCGTTTCCAATCAGCCGTATTTCTGGGCCTTTTCACCAATGTTGGCCTGCACGACTTATTAATGCCATTTTGTCATTATTTTGACGAAATTTGTAAAGAGAAGAAAATGTATTTTCCTCCTCGGATCTAATCCCTGCTTCTGTTTAATTTTTTCTACTTTTCTCTTTGGCAAAACCTCTCATAAATCCGAAATTCACATTCAAGTACTTCTTTTTCGTCGGCAATTATTTGTTGCATAAACGAAATTTCACATTCAACTTACCGGGTGATGTTGATTTGATCACACCCCATTTAAGTTAATCATTGGGTGGAAGACTTATTTTTTAAAGCTAATTAAGGCACAACAAATCATGTGAAAGCTAATTAATTAAGTATAATAATAGATAGCAAAATGTAAGTGAAAGCAAATTCAAACCCATAATTGATTGTTTGAATTCCAACCTATTCCTAGTGTAATTTTCTGATCTGTTCTTAGTAATAAGAATTGCTCTTTTTTCTTTTTGGCAATGCAGGGCGTGTTCCCGGCCAGATTTCCCGCATCCCTACAGTTCCTCTAACAACTCTTTCGCACGCTTATGCGCGGGGTGAGCCGCAGGGACGGAGCCCGGATGCCTACTCGGGGATGACACTAAAATCAATATTCTCTCGCTGTCTCATAAAAATAGTATATTTTAAAATGAGGTGCAATTTTTGGAGAATTTTTTTGATTAGTTCTTTAGTTTTGTGTTAAAAAATATTTGAAATATTAGGTTTTGTAGTGTGGGCTTCGTTTGTTAAAAAGAAGTAAAGGTCTACTCCAACTCTCTTGCGGTATTTATATGGATGACATTAGAGGAAAACGATTATTACCTCATTATTTTTAGAATATATAAGTAAATTTATTGATGAGTTCTCTAATTGTAGTTGTTGGTCTAGTGGTAAACATTACTACGTAGTTGTTTCGGATCAAGATGTTTTGTGGACAGTTCAAAAAAAAAAAACATGTCTTGTGCTCCAATACCAATGGCAACGGCCATGTTCGGTAGGGTTTTTGAAACCCAGTTTCAAGACTTTTGTATGGTCCCAAGGTTGGGTTGGGGTTCCTTATGCTAGTGGGTCCCTCCCCACTTATCACCCCTCTTTCTCTCTCTCTCTCTTGCAGGTGAAGACTTTTATTTTTATTTTTAATGGGGGTTGAAAACCATTTGGGGGAAACCAAACAAGACCTTTTTATTTTTATTTTTAATGGGGGTTGAAAACCATTTGGGGGAAACCAAACAAGACCTTCTTGAAACCGGGTTTCCAAAACCCAACCGGACGAGGTGAACATATTTCTAAAATGATTGACTCTAGTTTGTGGAAAAAAGAGGGGCATGGGATTTGAACACGGAATCTCTCACGTAGAGCAACAAAGACTTACTCGCTGAGCTACGCATTCTTTAACCCATGTTGCGACAGATATAGTATATATAAGAAACCACGATAAAAAATTTTATTTTATTTTTTTACTTTTTTTTTTGGGAAACCGGGGGTGGCACGTGCCCCCTCCCCCCACTCTTACCCTCCGTCCCTGGGGTGAGGTGATCCCGAGGGTTGCAAGCAAAAAAGAATCTAACCTTAGGCAAACTCCTAAGTCCCAAGTTACCACTTGGCTAATCGCTTAGGGTCGATAATATTTACTCTCTTTTTATTTATTTATTTTGGGTAAGCATAATATTTACTCTTCTTTGGTGGTAAAGAAGAACTTGCTTTAGGATTCTAAGATTGTAAGCCTTCTAAAATTTTGAAAGTGTGTACTAAGCTAGGCCTAGATGATTTTCTTGTTTTGATGAAGATAACCCACCTAGAAAAGAAAAGAAAAGGTCCAAAATTATTAACGTCTAGTCAAATTTGTGTATTTCTGCCATACGATGAACCGTCACCGTATAATTAATCCTCTTTTATAGCCAATTTCGTGAAGCAAATGCATTTGTGATTCGGAGGGCGCAACCAACAACTTCTAGTAGTTCGGATGGTATGGTTGAAATACACAAATTACTTACATGAGTGTGGATCAAGAGTAGTTATTTTTGGGATGTTCAAATGCGCTCGAGCTCCTTCACAATCATTTCCTTATTAGTAACAGTATTGGTTACTCATCAAATTTATGGTTTTCACCTTTTTAATTTCTCTCAGGAGAGGAATAAAAGTATAGAAAAAAAAATATTAATCAAGTTCGAAGAATGCACGCAAGAAACCCAGAAGGTTTAAAAAAGTGTTCAATATGTTGTTTTGGTCTTGGACCTTGTATTTACCTCAGCTGCTCAAAATACTTGGGCCCAAATCAAGTTGGGCTTGCCATTTTAAGATGTGGAGCACTACATATTTGTGTTTATTGCATAATTGTACTAGCAAAAAAGACGGTAACGACCCTAACTTTTATATCCTCCCCAATTCCATCACCATTGTACCCGTTTTAACCTAATATCCTTTGGTGACCGCCATGTTGAATAGAAAAATACAAACATAGGACACATGGTGGCCCGAGAGGAAGGCTAGAAATCTCAAGGCAGTTGAAGGCTCACTGCCAAAGGGCTATAAATGCAACAATTGAAAAGTAAAAAAAGGTTCCAACACCATCAAAAGCCCAACGCTTATTATCAAACATTACTTTTTAGCAAAAGTACGTTTATCATTTTTACTTTACTCAATCTATTGAGTTCATAGGAGTCGGTCATTCTCTCTCTAAAATTTTCACCCTTCTCTCTCTAAACTTTTTCAACAAATCAGGGTTTCCGGGGGGGGCGCTGCCGCCTCCCTTTTCTCCGCTTCCCCCCATTCATCTCCCTCTCTCTTCATCTCCTCTCCTTCTCTTTAATTATCTGCTCCATTTCCGGTGTGTTCCTCGAGTAACCCATCATTTATTTTAGTGGGAGGCCTGTTTTGGCTTGGTGGTCTGGTCCCCTAGCGGTTTTCCGCCCAAGGAGTTGCAGATTCGGCGTCTCGGGTCATCCTGGTGGTGCTGTGGAAGTGGAGGATGGTGGTACGGCGAGTGGCGTGAATAATGGGTGAGGTTGGAGATAGTTTCTTGTTTTCTTTCTCTTTTTTACTGGTTATCTTGCTTGGATTTTTTCCGGCTGGTTAATTTGGTGTTTTTGGCCCCGATCTGGTGTTCCCAGATTCGAAGGGTATTGGTGGTGGGTAAATAATTTCTGCTTTGGTTGTTTGTTGGTGGTTTTGGTCCGGTTTGCACCATGTTTGACTCGGTTTGCCCATGCAAGATTTGCTTGCGAGGCGCAGTATGGGTTAGAGAGCCGTGTGCTCACACCTTGATGCTTGAGACGGCATCCTTACTTTTGGGCTTAGCTGTTGTTAACTTCTGTTTGCTGGGTTTTTCTCTAGATTATTTTCAGTGTATTTTGGTGGCAATCCTTGTAAGTGTCGTTTGGCTTTTCATGATGCAATTGACGTCTGTTAAAAAAAAAAAAATCTATTGAGTTCATGTTTACCTAGCCTAGCCTAGTTTGTTTCTATTTTCCTTGTAATCAATCAACTCTTTTGGCCCAAGAGTTAATGAAGTTTGATTAGCCTTTATTTTGTTGTACTCTTTTTTCTACACGGTTAGGAAATTATTAAGTCCTTGCTCGTAGAGGCAAACCTCGAACCACCAATCTTCAAAGTAAGACATTCACAATTGAGAGATACAAAATAATTTAATGATTCCGTTGGAGTGGTCTTGTTCTGATTACATTTTAAGTTGTCACGTAGTGAAGCAAAATGTGTACGTATTTGGTGTAAAGTTTTGCATCCCAAATTGAAATTGCTCTGAATGCAGCACTTTTCTAATACGAAGTTTGTACTTGTAGAAAAATGTTGCTTCCCAAATTGAAATTGCTATGCGAGGTGGGGAACTTTTTCTTGGTGAGGGGATTCAGGGAAGCCTTATCACATGGTTATCTCTTTATTCTCTTAAAGTTTGCATTTGAAAATAAAACCAATCTACTTGTATTTGGCTTGTTAAGAACTTGTTTGAAATCGACTTTGTTACACAAATAAATTCAACCTGGAGCAAACTATTGAAGTTCTACTCGCCTCCGGTCAGGTTCTTTCTTTTCGGGCCCATACCGGGTTTACATTGATGATCAAAATCGTACATTATGTAGAACCATCCAAAAATCGTGTTGATCGGATGCTGTTAAATTACTAATTAAATCACATTAATCTTGAAAAAAATGTACTTTGACACACTGGATCGGAACTATTTTTCCACTTTTTTCAAGACAAATGCTTTTTGGTCAGGTATGGAAGGGCATCCGATCAATACGAATTTCACACGGTTTAAGCACTCAAGGAGATCTACAAAATGTACTATTTTGATCATCCATGCGGACTTTGTATGAGCCCAAAAAGGGCATAACGTGACGGGAAGCTTCCCTCCCATTGCTAGGGACATGGGGTCCTTGCTGTGCACTTTAGTGCGTTGCAGCGCACATCGCAGCCGTCCATCTCGAAAATCAGTGGTTAGGATTCATTAAAACTTTCTTACCAGTAACAATTAATTTTAACGGGTAAGAAAGCGTCTGCGAATCCAGACCATTAAAAATACTTTTAGACGGCTGGGATACTGCATTGTACAGTACAACACATTAGGTACAACAGGCCCGCGTCCCTGTACGGGAGAGGAGCCGCTTTCTTTTCTTTAATGATTCCAATTATACATCTGTTAGTAACATGGTTGTGTTCGTTTGGTAGTTTAGTTTAATTTTGATAATGTCAAAAGGTGTAATGAGTGGAGAGAGATAGAGAGAGAAATGAGGAAAATGATGATGTCAACAAAACAAAACAAAAACTAAACCCCCTAACCGAACGGGTCATTTCCACGGTCCCAACCCACTCTCTTATTAACACACATTCTAAATGAGAAATGAAAGAGAATTTTGTATTATATGGACGTGCACCAAAGGAAAGCCAAAGCAAAGTTTTCTATGGACTTGCACCAAACAAGTTGATAGCTATTAAGAGGTTTTGAACACAAAATTTTAGAATGGAGTCAACTACTCTAAGTTCAGGAGCCCTCCAGGTTACTAGAGTGAAATTGCCGAACCCGGGGGACCCTATTGTCCCCATGGGTCAGCAGGGCTTACCACCGTCTGCTTTGACATTCAATGGTCTGAATCATTCAAAGTACTTTTTGACGGTATGGATTGGGGGTTGGCATGGCCACCTGACTGCAAGGAACAACAGAGCTCCGCCTTTGGAAATTGCCACAACTGAGATTGCAATGACCAATCAAGAAAGCAACATACACACTAATGTAATTTCATAGAAAAAGCATAGATAACATACGACAAACACACTATAACAAGAAATACAAATTCTTTAAGCAAAGCAACACACAGAAGCTAATAAGCCGGTCCGACCCACCTCATAACAAACAAGGAAAAAACATACCAGCTAGCAGTATAATTATTTATTGATCAGGACATAGGACGTTTGGTTGGGAATATTTTCTAGTTCTAGCAATTTGGTGCATTTGGGATGTTGCACTTGCTGGGGACCTGCACCGCCAGGTTGGGGTCGATACCGAGGGAAGGCAGCAGGGGGTTGTTCTTGTTAGAACAAAGGCACTTAAAATCGGCGTTTTTGAGCGCGGAGCAGCACTGGGAGGTGGGCGGTGCCGGATTCGGCTGGGTCACGGCGGGTTGGCACGACATCAGTCCCTGTACCGGGACATTGCATATGGTTTGGGCATCGGAGGAGTGAATTAACAGGACGAGTAATAGAGCTACAACTGCTGCCTTCTTAGTAGCCTCCATGTGATTCTATCTCTGATCTCTCTGTGTCTCTCAGGTGTTGTTTTTGGATTGGAGAGCATGCAATGAATGGGTCCTTAATTTATAGGAAAAGTAACGGGTATTATACTACTTAGAATAGGTCCTACATGTGCACTTGACTATTATACTGAGTACTTAGAATTAGAATAATAGGTAAAGTTCACACTCGAAGAATTTGAAAGATCACGGTTCGAGTAGAAGTGTTATAAAGTAATGTGACATAAATTTTTAATCTCAGTTTGCTAATACAATTGTGATGTTGAATATCTTTTATTATAGTGTTTGTAGAACTGTGATTGTAATTACTTATTGTGATTACATTTTGTTTGCCATCACGGTTATAACAATCGGAGTTAAAACCTGTGATCTTTTACGTTTATTCTAGTTCCAAGATCTGGAAGTTAACTACCGAAGGAGATCTTTATCACATAGCAGGAGTCGAAATTCCAACTTATTTTTTCTCACATCAACTTTTATAACTTTTACGTCTACTTTTTCACTACTTACCATTATCAATATATTAATACCCACTAACTTTTCAAAGAGGAATCTACTTTTAAGCGCAAAATAGGAATTGTACCCACTAACTTTTCAAAATACACACTTATTAAGGGACAATCCAAAATGAAAAGTTAAACACTATAAAAGGGACGGAGGGAGTAAAAATTTAATGCTTTCATCCTTCTATGCAACAACTGCCACTCCTAGCTCGTGGTAAGAAACCCTTTGGTGCGGATGGCCGCATGTTACAGCAACCATTGACAATGTATAAATCCTATGTTCGAATCTCAACGGCTACCTAATAATTAAATATTTGGACGTGTTCAGCCCGCTTATGAGAAAAGTCTGACTACACACGAGGGAGCATATTGACGGTTGAAGATATAAATAATAATGTTACCCATCCCTCCAACAGTTTAATTTTTTACATGATTTGATGGTTAACAATCTAACAAGTGAATTGAAAGTTGGGTTATATACCCAGAGACCCTCTATACTAAATTTTGTATTTTGTTCCAATATTTCTCTCTCTCTCTCTCTAAAAGAGTAAAAGACTGTTAGAAAGTCTTTGTCGCTTTATGATTTTTCAATGAGCGAAGTTTTACGTTAATTCCCTAATAATGACAGAGACGGAATAGAGACGGCAAGACTCTTCTTTTCTATTCCGTGACAGTGTACAAGGAATATATATGTGGCCACGAGTGATCGCAAGAATTTTTGAAGGGAAATGCTAACGGGTGTAACATTGCACCCGTTAAGGGTATAAAAAAATATAATTGTGGATCTCATTTGTACGATAAAGAATACTTTTATGTGTACTTTAACATACAAATATACTTTAAAATTACAAATTAGATCCAATAAATATATTCTTGTGTATCCTTAACGGATGCAATAGTGTCTCCGTTAGCAAGACCCTTGAATGAGTCAACCTGACTTTTTTATCGCAAAGGAACCAACACGGAAAAAACGAGGCAAAGACTCTTCTCATCTATTCTCTCATAACGACGGGTGACTTTTCCAAGTCTTTTTCGCTTCATGGAGTCCTAGTAGCATGGTCATTCATTACAAGACGTTTAAACAGGGTCAAGACAAATGTCCAAGTTTCCCATTAGAATCCCATAAAATCAAGTGATTGATTTTAGCAAATGAGAAAATTACTTGCTAAAATTAATCTATTTTCATTTGTCAAAATTGGTTGATTTTAGCAAGTGGTCTCCTCATTTGCTAAAATTAACCACTTGATTTTATGGAATTCTCATAAATCAAATGTCAAACTTGGTATTAAGGGAAGACTTGTACCGAAACGGAGAACACTAACGGCCCGTGATAGGATCTTACTGGGGGCATAAATGACCAATCATGCAAAAAAAAAAAAAGGGGGGTGTGATGTGTGAAGTGTGAACCCTTCTTTATCAATCTGTGTTTCATTGAAAGCCAAACAAGTCGCACGAAATGACATGGTCACCTTTTTTTTTACACAACAAGGCCACTTCGGCTAAATATTATCGATTGTGTTGCAATAATTTTAGGAGGCACACACAATTTTATCATTTTATGCTAGAGTGGATTTGGTTTGTACATTGAATATCCCTTAAATTTCCAAGTAATGTATGAATTCCATCTCAACTTTAAACACACTCCTTTGAAAACCACCCTGGTTCTTCAAAATAGGTAACATTTTCAGTTTCAAAAGCAAGTCCTCCATTTTTCAAATCTGAAATTTAACTGGTTGGAGTTTTTCTGAGTGCCACTTCTCTATAATCAAGTATTCTAATTTTCAAGTCATCTGTTGCAAGACAAATACATTGAGAGATTCAACAAAAATACCTCCATGACGAAGTATAATATGTGAGCTTCTAGCTTTCTTTGATAGATTAAATTAGATGAAAAGGTGAAAGACATAATGGTTGAAGCGCTGTATTGGCAAGTAATAACTGAGTTTGAGTTTTAGAGCTGTATTTGTTGCTTTATCCTTCTTATAGCTCTTAATTAAATTGCAAAAACAAAACAAAGCACAATTACCCAACAAAGCAAAACTATATGTACACCATTGAATGGCTTGACTTTAGAAACTCAAAAAAAGCAATTCTAGCTGAGTTTATTCTATTACTCGCAAATAGTATTGGCATAAGGCTACAACAACAGATGATTACCGTCTTCTATCACAATATTCACAAACTAAAGATATTGCATTTGACTCAATCAGATTCAGAAATGATCTCTAACATAATGCTATAAAAGGTCTTTCCCCCATCTTTCCCCTTGTAGTCGACCGATTATTGGTAGAAAAGGGATTCGGGGGCATGGCCAAAGTCTCTTCATCTCCCTCAAGCATTTGAACCACAGCTTTCATTGAGGGCTGGTCTCCTGGGTACCACTGGATGCATCCGACAATTGTTAGCTTCTTAACAATCTTGGCATCTCCCCCCTTCCTCAACTTCATTGTTATTTAATTCTTCGCGATTTAAACGATTATAAATCCATTCAGGAAAGTAAACTTCCTTGCTATTGTCTGCTTTACGAATATTAATATTCTTCTTCCTCCCTCCAACCATTTCAAGCAAAAACATTCCAAAACTATAGACACTTGACTTGTGTGCCACGTTGCCGAAGTTCCTCGAGAACACTTCTGATGCAATATATCCCACGGTTCCCCTAACAGCTGTCATGGATACAACACTTTGTTCATTCTTCTCAGTATTATTGCTACTAATCAATCAGCAATTCTTGCCTCTTTCTGTACATTTCTTACAATTAACTTGTTGGCTCAATGATGTCAAAGCATTCGGTTTCGCGCTTGTGGCTGTTATTCCTACTACTACTCAATCTACAGTACTTGCCTTCTTCTTCACATTTCCCGCAACTAGGTTCGGACCAGGTTGACCAGACAATCGAACAATCATGATCGGAGTATCCTGAATCCCAACTAAGACATTGATCTGATGGAAGGATATACATCTTTGTGCAATTCAACAAGTTTTGCCTGATCAAATTATCTGAATTCATCAAGTAGAGATAGTGACCTGGACGGCTGAGGCACTGGACTTTTCCCAAGCTTGTTAAGAATCTATATATATAAGATCCCCTTCTAATAAGGGGCCCTTATTGAACTTTACCATAAGGACCAAGCCAATTTTCGTGTTTCCGGACCTAATTTTGACGATCCAAACCGCTCAATGTTTTTAAAACGTGTTTTTAAGAGCCCCGCGAGAAATCATTAAAAAAAATACCCGGACTGGCTTGATCCGATCAGTTTTCGATAAAAACGTTATATATATATTCTTAAGTGATAGCGTTATAAAAACGTTGTATAGCGTTTTTATCAAAAACTGATCGGATCAAGCCCTTCCGGGTATTTTTATTTTATGATTTCTCGCGTGGGCCCTGAAAAAAACGTTTTAAAAACATTGAGCGGTTTGGATCGTCAAAATTTGATCCGGAAATGGGAGGTCCTTATGGTAAGTTCAATAAGGGACCCTTATTGGAAGCTCATTGTATATATATATATATATCGGATCAAGCCCTTCTGGGTATGTTTTTTGACAAATTCCCGCGTTGGATCTTAAAAACATATTTTAAACACATCTAATGGTTTGGATCATCGAAATTTAATCTCAAACAAAAAATCTCTCACATAAGCTATATAACGGATCCCTTATGTGTGTATATATATATCAATAGTCTATGTAGGATGGACAACTGAATATGTGGTATTCACAGACATAGTCATATGGATTTTGTAAGTAGGAGGCCGAGGCAGTGTTATGCCCAAATACGCACCTCTCGCACAATCACAGTATAAATTAAGAGAAAGCAAGACACACAAATAATATTCGGAAAGAACTGAAGGAACAAAACAATAAATTAAAGTGTCGAGTACAAAGAGGAGCTTTATTTTTCACAGTAAAACCAAAACTAACCAAATCCCACTAAAGGAATTGAATAAGAACCCTATCAAATTCATGATACAACTACCAAAATACAATGAAAATTTAATGCTTTCATCCTCTATGCAACAACTGCCACTTCCAGCTCGTGGTAAGAAACCCTTTGGTGCGGATGGCTGCATGTTATAGCAACCATGGACAATGTATAGATCCTATATTCGAATCTCAACGCTTACCTAATAATTAAATATTTGGAAGTGTTCAACCCGCTTATGAGAAAAGCCTGACTACACATGAGGGGGCGTATTGACTGTTGAAGATATAAATAATAATATTACCCATCCCTCCAACAATTTAATCTTTTACTCCCTCCGTCCCTTTTTAAGTGTGTTGCCTCGTAATTCCAACTTATTTTCTCTCACATCAAGTTTTACAACATTTACATCTACTTTCCACTATTTACCCTTATCAATATAATAATATCTACTAACTTTTCAAAAAGGAATCTACTTTTAAGGGCAAAATATGAAATGTACCTACTAACTTTTCAAAACACACACTTATTAAGGGACAGCCCAAAATGAAAATGTCTACACTATAAAAGGGATAGAGGGAGTACATGATTTGATGGTTAACAATCTAATAAGTGAATTGAAAGTTGGGTTATTTACCCAGAGACCCTCTATACTATCTCTCTTTTTCACGGACATACCCTAAACTAATTTTGCCTACAACTAAACCCCCTTGTTTATTTAAACATTTCCCATAAACCCCTTCTGTGAGCATTCCATCCAGAATCGTTAGTTATTTAACGGTAGTTGTGTCAAATTTTGTATTTTGTTCCAATATTGCCCTCTCTCTCTCTCTCTCCCCCCCCCCCCCCCCCCTTCTGTGTGTGTGTGTGTGATTCTTTATCCCACACAAAGCTCTTCTCTCACCGGAATATCCCCTCCTTTTTTTCTTCCCTGGTGAAATTCGGAACTGCAACAAACACAAATGTGTTATGTCTTGTTTTATCACTCACCTAACAAAAGTCGAGCCATCATGTCACACTGGGTTTTTTGAACGATTCAACACTCATCTAACCAAAAGTTTTTGAAAAATAGTATTATATGTGTCACACCTAATTTTTTGGACGATCCAATTAGCACTCGACTAAAGAAAAGCTTTTGGAAAATAATGTTATTTGTAACATTCTTTATGGTTTAGTACTTGGGGTGTAGCCCTGTTTGTTTTTTCTAGTTATGCATTAATTTGTAATTCGGAGGGAGCAACAAACAACTTCTAGTTTGGATGGTATGGTTGAAATACACAAATTACATGAGTGTGGAATCAAGCAACATGTGGATCAAAGAGTGGTTATTTTTTGGATGTTTAAATGCGAGTGAGCTTCTTTGCAATCATTTCCTTATTAGTAAAAGTTATGATCAATCATCCAATTTCTAATTTTCACCTTTTTAATTTCGCTCAAAAGAGGAATAAAAGTATCACAAAAAAACCCAAAAAGGTTTTTAAAAATATTCAAAATTTTGTTTTGGTTTTGGACCTTGTATTTTCCTCAGCTGATCAAAATACTTGGACCCAAATCAAGTTGGGCTTGCCATTTTAAGACGTATATATAGGTTTATATGCGTCTGGAGCACTAAATATTTGTGTTTATTGCATAATAGGACTCGTACTAGCAAAAAAGACGGTAATGACCCTAACTCTTATATCCTCCTCTCCTTCTGTACCTCTTTCTAATGCTTGATTTTCGCCCCGGAATTCCCCTCTCTCCATCACCACGTACCCATTTTAATCTAATACCTTCCAGTAACCACCATGTTGGAAGGAAAAAGGGCCAGTTGCTATAGGATCCACTATACCTATTTCTTAACACTTCCAGTCCATCTAACATTTTCCTAACTGCTTGACCGATTTCGTGTGGCAAAATTAAGGACGTCCCAAGCGTAGGACTTAGGGACCGGTGTAGCACTTTACCGGTAAGACCGGGTATATCGAATCCACAGGGAAGGTGTGGACGTGTGCGAGACTCAAAGTGACGAATTTGAGTGAAACCTGGCTCTTAGGTAGCCACCCCTTGACTCAATTGGTTGATTAACTAAGAAACCTATCGAGATTAACTACTTACTACGAATTTAAATAGAGAGCGCGGCTATGGGAATTCCAACGCCCGC